>QGOI01003734.1:0-10398 GCA_003313885.1 Boletus sp. MG55
TGGAGACCGTGATCAACACGAGGCTCGGTCGAATCGCCGCGTGGGCATTGTGTGTGCGCCTCGAGATTACAAACGCCCTCAGTCACTGCAGGATCTCAAGTCGAACGGAGGTCGTTATAGCACAACTATCAGCACCGGCGGTACGACTCGCAGCGCCTCCAACGGGGCGACTACTACTACTACTACTACTACTACTGCTACTCGCACTGGTCCGCCGGCCATACCTCCACGTTCACCACTTCGTCCTTGTCCTCACCACCGGGTATCCAATCCAGCACTCGTCCGAACAACACCCAAAGCGACCACCTTTGACATCGCCATCGATCCCGCCGCGCCTTCTCTCGACGACGAGGACGACCCTCGACTGATCCTGATGCCCTCTCTCCGTGAGAGCTTCGGAGGGTCTCTTACCGCCCTACTTGCCACTCTCGAGGCGGAGACCCTCCACGACAAAGCCTTGCCTCTTCCACCTGACCAAGAAGACGAGTTCACCATCGACTACAGCGACGAGATAGAAGAAGAAGACTATGATCCGGACCCATCCCAGCCTTCTTCTACGGACAGCCTCACCCTCGACGTTCCAACAGGTCCTGCTCCCACGGGCCCTACCACACCCAATCAACCGACCGTCATGACAAAGAGAGTTCATGCCCTGCGCGAGTTGCTCTCTTCAGAACGCGCATACGCATCAGATCTCGCATTGATCCGCGATATACATATCCCACTCGCTCTAGGTAGGTCACCCCTTTTATGACGGTCTACGCTGATCCTTTAACGTGGTTTGCATCGCAGGGCAACCAGCTCCTTTCAACACCAATGGCACCCCTAGCCCGCCACCCTTCTCGCCCGGTTCTGGGTCGGGCTCATCATCGCGAACAGTCTCAACCGCTTCTGACTCTTCTACAGCTTCTTCACAGCTTGGCCCCCCGATGACCCGTGACGACGTACGCATCATATTTGGGAACATCGGCGATCTAGCCATGTTCTCAGATCACTTTGTCGACCGCTTGGAGAATGCCCTCGGTGGCGCACTCGACGGCGGCAATGGCGAAGATAGAGTTGGCGCGTTGTTCCTCGAGATCGTGAGTGTACATATTCTTCGTCGTCCTGCTGGTCACACATCGTCGGTTTCTATACCCAGATCCCAGCCCTCGAACCGCCTTATAAAACATACATTACTCGTCACCCAACTGCACTCGCCCACCTCAATGCCCTCCCTCCTTCTCCAGCGCTCTCGACCTACCTATCTCACACCCGAACGCTTGCATCTTCCCTGACTCATGCCTGGGATCTTCCATCCCTTCTGATCAAGCCCGTACAGCGGCTTCTCAAGTATTCGTTGCTTCTTGGCGCTATCATCAACGCCACTCCCGACTCTCACGGCGACCGCCCAGCACTCGTAAAAGCTCGCGGACGAATGGAAGAAGTCGCTAGAAGCGTCAACGAGGACCGTCGACGTTGGGAAGTCGTACGCGAGGTCCTCGGAGGTGCTCCTATTCCCACCCCCAACGGAACGGGCAAGTCAAAGAAAGGCAACGGCACTGTCAATGTCGGTGTGGGTGCTGCTGCTTCTGCGCATCTGAGTCGGATAAAGACTCTCCGCGTGCCCAAGACCAAGGACGTCGTAGAGAATGCTTCTGATAACGCAGAAGCTGTCGAGGTGGCGCGATTAGAAGGCGAGTTGCAGCGGTATGCGGTGTTTTTAGATAAGCTGGCCAAGGATGTCAAAGAGTGGCGACTCGGCATGCGCCACGCGTTAGTCGCGTTATGGCAATGGGGCATCACGTTTGGTGCCGTTCTCGGGCTCACCCCGTCGCCGTCCGTGTTGGACGCGTCCGATTCCGTCAACGACCCCGATTCCGAAGGACGTTCGGAAGCCTACGATGCGTTCACCCTGTTGTTGGCCAGCCTTCCAGGTCTCTGTGCGGACATCGAACAAGAGCTGCAAAAGTCGTTCATCCCTTTGCTTTGCGATCTGAAAGCGATGATAGAGCCCCCGACGAAACTCCTCAATGCGATGCACTCACTCGAACCGCTCCATGTTGCGCTCCTCCACACACCCTTTTCGCCGTCCAAATCTCGTCGTCCTGCACCCGCCCTTCTCACCGCGTCCCAGTCCTACCTCGCCCTCCGCTCCTCTTTGTCTTCCGAATTGCCCATCCTTTTGCGAGCGATGAACAAAGCGACCGGGTTGGCGGTGTGCATGATCGCAGAGCGACAATCGGCGTTCTACGCCGCTGTTGGAGAGCGATGGGCTGAGCTATGGGATGCACTCAGGGTGGATGGGGAAAGATGTGGTGGGGCCGAGGAGACGTTGCGAGTGTGGTGGGACCGATGGGGCGAGGTCGAGGCGCGACTTTCGGTGATGAAAGTCACGCACAAGGACAAGTGGTGGGCGGACAGGGAGAAGGAGCTGCGGGATCAAGTCGTGAGGACCGAGAAGGAGAAGGAAGGTGCGCGGGAGAGCAATGGGAGGGAGCGACCGACGAGGAGGTCGACCGCACCACCGTCGGCGATACCAACGCTCGATCCTGGACGTGCGCCAAACCACCAAGCACTCCCGACGCCTTCGTCCAACGGGAAGCGGCAGAACCATCAGCACCAACCATTGACCGATACGATACCTTCAAACCGCAGACGCAGCGGGAGTGCCTCGGCCACCCCACAGGTACAGCGCCGGCCATCTGATGAATCACTCCGGTCGGGCAAGTCGGGCAAGTCGAATGGCAAGTCCAGCCGGAATAGTCGAACGGAGGACGAGCCACCAGTGCCTCGTCTCAAGCCCAACTTTTCGCAAGCGAATGGTAACGGTAGTGGGCCACAACGCAGGAAGAGCAACCCCACGATCTCACCCGTGCAAACGACGCTATCACAGTCCTCGCAAGTCTTTGTGGACTTTGAGAGCATCTACCCGCCATCGCCGCTATCTCTTGACATGTTTGATACCGAGGAACTGGATTCAGAGTATAGAGGACGAACTCGGCGACGGTCGAGTCTCAAAAATAAGCTCACCGATACGTTCCGGCCTGCACATCATCGTCGACGGTCGTCTTCCGTCAAGTCTCTTGGTGCACCGTCGTCCCTCGCACCGTCATATCACTCGACAGACGCACCTCTACCACCGTACTCTCCTTCACACCAGTCACAGACGCATTCTACCAACGGTTCTGTGCCGTTGCCTGTTCATCAGGCACGTCCATCGCCTACGCTTGCCGCCACTCGTGCGCTGTACACTACCCGGGCTATCCACCCCTGCCTCCCACCTACCGGCGTTTCCTACCGCGGCCTTCCGTTCTTCCAACTCATCTATGGCGACTCGTTTGACGTCCTGCGCGAATACGGACATCCCTCGTCGCACGTCGACCTGCCGCTCTATGTAGACGACGGGGAGGACTGTTTACTCCTCGTGCGAGCGAGAAGCAAAGGTGGTGGGTACGAAGCGGGCGAAGTGGGTTGGGCCCTGGCGAGTTTCTTATTGCCTGTCGACTGAGTCAGCCATGTGTTGCATTGATGGGCATGCGGTGGAGACGTACTGCCAGGTTGGATATTTCAGGCCCGCTGCGATACCCCCCTTAACACACTCTTTCCCCCTCGTTACTGCACTATCTATTGTCGTACGCACACACCACCACGGACGGACCGCACATTTGCATACCTCCATACCCCTCGCGACTGCCTCGGAAGGTGGAAGGCCAAACCGAACGGACGCACCCGCACGACACACGAAACCTCCCACACCGCCCGCATAGCACACCATCATCGATGGAGATATCATGGCACATTTTACGCGCGCGCAAGGCTAGAGCTTTTCTTTACATAGATGCTTGTACTAATCCGTGTACACTGCCCCAACACCATACATCGCTTTTGCTGACCTTTTTCTTTTCTTTTCCATGCCATCCACCTTTTTCTTTTCCCTCTCTCTCGTCGTTCTAGTCCCGCTTTCTTGGTTTTCGTTCGATCGCTCTCCAGCATGCCATTTTCGTTCCGTTGACATATGATCGATTGATCTTGCTCATGACTTTTTGAAGCCAATTTGATACGACGATTAGTAATAGCGGAACGAAATTGACATAAAGTGGCGTCTCCCGTGACGACGGTTCGAGAGGATCATGCCAGTCTCCGGGCCTTTCCGGTGGCTTTTGAGCAAACTTAAAATCTCACGTACACGACGTACGGGCACAGCCTGATCTCTTATAATTTGATGCTATGCGTGTGTCAATAAGACACGCACCTTGAGGTACAGTGTAACGTTGTGGATTCAGAGGCCGTTTCCCCATAAGTTCATCCCGTGAGCTGAAGCTTGAGCTTGAAGCCTGCAGGCTGCCAATGGGGGTTTGACATACTTTTATGTCACGTTCCGACAAGCATCCGCCGGCTGGTATCCACCGTCACAATATCTGTACGGTTGTGCTAGTACACTCTAATCATTCTACTTCGTACTAATACACCAGCCTTCTGCCCCTTGAACAGACAACACCCGACGTATCAACAAAGTGCGAACGGGTGTGGTCACTGATCGATGATCTGATAAACACAGTCAAACCCCAGGGTCAAGGGGTCAACTGCGTTCGCGTCCGCTTAGTAAAGGGTGCGAGCGTGATTAGTAATATGTGTTCAAATTTCCATTTTTCGTGTCCTCCAATCAGAACTTTCACTGGAATGCGGCTTGTGGAAAGTCACGGAACGGTGCGGACGTTCCGCACTGTTCATGTTTTTGCAGATAGGCTGACCTGCCCAGTATGGGTCGAGATGGCATTCATTTAGCGCGTTCATACGGTCATTTCAACGGTCGAATATCGGCCGACAGCAATTTCGTCGTCTCTCATGAACGTCTACTCTCCTCGCATTGCAGTGAGTCTCAGAAGAGACGCTTTCACAACTAAAGGAAGGACTAGAAGTAACCCATCGACTTGAACCAAGTAAGCGTTGATGTCAAGTCAAACAGATAAGTGCCGCACGAGCGGACGCACTGTATGGAAAAAATGCTTTCCATTGATGAATCATGAGTACTGACAAAATGGAACGCACCATCTCGATACCTCGTATGTGTGGGTGAGTTGGGGATACTCTGCACGAGACGAATAATGCTCAACAATTTTTCCGACGTTCGATGACGAGCCAATTTTGCCTTTCGCACGATCCCCTTCTGTCGAACCATTGTATTTCAATGCCGGTCGATCTTCTGCAAGAGCAAGACAGATCTTATCATCCGTCGCATTTCCCAGTACCAGGACCGAGCGGAATGCAACGCTCTGAGACGCTTTCTCCCAGAACCGGCATTTTCCTTGTGGGTGTCCTTACCGACCTTCCAACGAGTATTTTGGTCCAATCAGAGCTAACCACGTAAAGCTGCATAATTGTATGTAGACCTACGTGAGCATGCAGTGAGTTATGTGTCGCGTTGATGCATTTGCGTGCACGATCTATTGAATAGCTGAAAAAAGTGTCTCACTCGTGCAACCCACGACTCTGGGAAGCAGCCCTCAAACTTTGGCAAATTGCTTCCAGAGCGTATTCAATGTGTCCAGATGATAAATGGTCACCAAAGCGAGCACTATCTACAGTCGAAGATCCGCGGAGAGGGAGTTCGGTCACGGTCTGTACCTGAAATTCGCCACTTACGGCTTTACGAACGGTCAGATACGGTCTCAGATTGAGACTTGATGCAGATCTGGCTGTTGTGCATTTACGTTGTTCCACTCCCTTGCCCAGTAGCTTAATATATCTCAGGTTGCAATTCCGCATATACCCCACCATGAGGAAACAGGCCGCCAGCCTGTCTTCTGACCGCGCGGGTACTTATTACAAAAACTCATGAACGTGGAACTGCCGTACCATATTGCGCTATTACTGATGCGGGCATTGGGCCCCAAGGGACGTCCCAATATATCCATATGCCCATTCTCCAGAGGAGGACCCTATCCCAGCACAAAGAGGTCTGTGCGCCCTTGCCAGCAGATGTTGCCTTCATTTGCAGTATCATACCTTCCATTCACCATGAACGTGATCGAGGCTGTGAGGTTCCCTGCCAACGTTTACTTTCATCATAGAATGGGTAAGTGGCCATCCATTATTCACCGACCTTGGGCCGACAAGGAAGCTGAAATTTATAGTAGTAGAACGAATTTCATGAAAGCAATAATTAGACCACCCTTAGGTGAAGGAGATGACAAAACGCCACTCGCTCCCTTCTCTTTTTCTTTTATGGCATTCTAGAACATGCAGGTAACCGCATCGTCGTTCCTGACCCGGGTAGCCCTGTCTCCCGTGGATTTGCAACGTGTCGCTACCAGTCCTATCCTCCAAAAAAAACATCGCATTTCGTTCGATCTGAAGTGCCTACGAACGATGGCTTAATTTCGTAGTCAAGTAGAAGGCGCCTCACCACGGTACAGCTGCCACCGATCTGACGAGAATTCAAGGTCCCAACATTCAGGGGGAATACCCTTGCGAGGATCACCCCGGTGTGCTTCCACCTCCGTTTTTCTGCTTGCATTCGTTCGCTGCGTCACGGAGAGTGTGTATTCATGGACTACGGTGGATGCAATGACCTTGGTGCTTGAAAAGGTGCCCCTCGGTTTATCTAGGTGGGTTCGGTGATGGATGGTGGGTCACTATGGTGTCAAGGACAGTCGGGAGCGAGCTAAGACCGGAAGTCCATTTGTCCATCCCTAGATCTCGCATCGTAGACTATTCCATCCCTTCAGCTCGAATGCGTGCGGCCGTATTGTGGACGACGTGCTCTGAATCTCGATCTCGATCTTGGAAAACGACGATTTTAGACGGGTGGTGATCGTACGACGTGAACTTAACTTTGACAGTACGTTCTCGCTTGAAGTGGATACCTCCACTCACTCTTAAAGTCGGTCCGAGTATTCTCCCCGAGTTGAATTTGAAAAGATACAACGCAATTTTTTTCTCATGAAAAAAAGGACGCTCAGTACATAATACATTCATACAATCGCACAACGATTGCGTCAGAAGAATGGTGAAGAAAAAGCATGGTGTAATGTCCTGCACGAGTCACGTATCTACCAAAACATCCAAGAACTCGAAAACATAGTGGAGCAGAAGACATGATCAAAACCGGATGTGTTCGGGCTCGTGTTCCTCGGGTGGGACGATGTTACCCTTGTCGTCGAGCGGCCAGAGCGAGTTTCTGAAAAAGTTGGTCGGATCGTACACCTGCTTCAGCTCAGAGAGCCTCCTCCAGTTCTCTCCAAAGCACGCCATGACACGGCCGGGCAGTTCATGTCTTCCTAGGAACTGCTCACAGAATTGGGACACCTCCACATCATCGAGTGTGAAAAGGCTTACACTGGGTAAAGGACCACCGATGGTGACAGGGGCGAGCGTTTCAGCAATCCACTGAATTATTCGCGTAACATATTGTGAGAAAGCGGCAGAGAAAAAGGATGTTATCACACGTACTTCCTCGGCAGACTCAACACAACGAGCATCCTCAAAGTCGATGTCCCATTGATGAAGTGCAGCTACGGTGAACGCCGCCTGACGCTGTGACTTTGGCAAGCAACTATTCTCAAAATCTACCAGGGCCCCGCCAGCGAGCTCGAAGAGCCAAGCTGTTATGCATAGCGTTGCCGCGTCAGCGGGGTCGATTCCAAAGGAAGTTACATACTGCAGCCAACAGGCGTCTGGGAGAACTGCAGCACCGTCTTGTTCACGATATCATCGGGAAGTGAGTTGATCAACGCGGAGCGAATGAACCACTTGTTTCCCGCTGCGTCGACGGTCCTTCAATACCCTTCCGCACTAAAGATTGAAGTTAATGACGTACCATTGCCTCTCAGCACTTGGGCAACACTGTCTTGTTGATGCAAAAAGGATTTCTCGTCCACTTCGTTTAGCAAGCAACGTTCGCCATCCCAAGACGAGATGGTCTGAAGAAATTCTTGTCCCTTGACTTTAGGCCCGACATAGCACATCTGGATAACGACAAGGGAGTCTTGGCCGGCAGGTCCCGCCGTGAGGAGAACATTTGCATAGAGCTCGCGCGGTGCGCCCTTGACACAGTCACGAAAATGCTTGATGAGGGACGGCGCAGTTGCTCGGTGAAAACGACTGTGGAAAAAAATGAAAACCGAAATCGATGTTGATAAACAACCCTGATTCTCACTAGATCAGACTGCCAGCGAACACCACAGGAACAGGGAAGGCCTTGGCTTTATATCGTGTGACGACACCAAAGGCCGGCCCAGCACCGCGAAGGGCCCACCAGAGATCTAGGCTACCATTAACGGCCTGAACCGATACGACGATGGGTGGACAGACCTGGATGTTCTCTTTCGCTAGCGATCACAATGCGCCCGTCCGCAAGTACCACTTCAGCCTCGACAAGATTATCGATGCTCAGTCCGTGAAGACGGCCAAGGAAGCCGAAACCTCCAAGGAGCATGACAGCAGAACCAACCGGATGAGCGGCCCTAGAAATTGGTCATTCGGAGACATCCTCCTGTCATTTCAGGTGAGAGGGTACTCACAAAGGGATGTGGTACGGCACAGCGCTACGACCACCTGCCAAGGATTGCGCTTCCAAGGGGTTATCGGCACAAAATTGATCGACTTCCTTTTGTCTCATTCCGGCACCAAAAGTAACATAGGCGTGCGAGTGAATAGGAGTTGCATAGGTGAGCATATTTTGCTCGGAGGCGAGGAATGCGGGTGAAGCAAACATTGAGCCGGGTAATTGCCATACGAGTCGGGATGTCGAGGGCGCGAGCGGAGGGTCCTGAATCAGGCCATCATCAAGGTATCCAAACGGATCTGCAGCTACCGATGGGGAAGACACCAGCGACTGGGAAGGCGGAGGTGGGGGAGATGCCGACGGGAAGGTCGCTGACTGTTTGAAAGCGCTTTCGAGGACTAATGCTGGGATACCTTGGCTAGGTACCGTGGAGCTGGGAATGGCCCGAGGCGAAGCGTCGTCGTTTTGAAGAGAGGCATCCAACCTTCGCCGATTAGTCGGACGGAAAGATTGGAAACCTCCGGGATGTAAAAACGTTTCGACAAACTGGGAAGACCCAGAGTATATACGGAGCTTCGCGTCATCATCTCTTCTACGTTTGCCATTCGCCGCAATATCCGAGATGTCCGCCGCCGCTCTGTTCTTGCCTTTGCTTCCGGCTAGCGGCATGTCTCTGATGCTCGTAAAGGTTCCATCGTCGTTTGGTGATTCGATTTCTGCTTGGACTATCCTGCTGAGATCGACGATGATATCGCCACCAACAGCCCAGCCAGCTGTACCATAACCGCCTGCTTTGATGGAAATGGCGAGAGAGTGATTTTGACAGAAGAGGATGGTTCTGGAAGCGAGCATGCGGTGTCAGAAGCGGATGCACGTGTTCCAGATGTGTGCTTGCGACTCACTGGCTGACGTCTTTAGCATCCAAAGGGCATGCAACGGCCAGGGCGGCGACCTTGACGTCGCCGTTAAACATCTTGGAGTAGTCTACGAAACTACCGGAGTTGCAGAGTGAATATGAAGGACATGATAAGTCACTTACTTGAGATCCGTTGAGAGATAGATATCGCCGCGTATTGCAGCGGAGAGCTCGGCGAAGAGCTTAGGGGAGAGGCCAAGGGGAAGAGTCTGAGTGTTTTCTTCAGACATGATGGTGGTGAAAAGATAGGAACGGGGGGATAGTGTGGAATGCAGACAGGCGGTGGTCTTTTAAAGGGATGGAGGACTCCCTGATCAATAAAAAGGCGATCGATATCATTATTTTTCTTTTCTAAATTATAGACCGCACCTTCCGAGGCACCCGGGTGAACTGATTCATGTGTTCATCGTGGCTCAGGGCAGAAAAGCAAGTCACAGGGATTATTATCACCAAACATCTCGATCTGCTGTGATGCGGACGAGGCGGTGAAGGCTAGCCCAAGATGATGATGATGCTGGCATGGCCCGGGCATGGGCCGGATGTGGTAAACCTGGAAAGTCCATCAGAACATCTAGTGGGTAACCTGGACATCGGGCCCCATGACCCCGTTACGCGTCTGGCCAGCTCGATTCCTAGGCCTACTTGGACTCCAAGCATAACTTGAAGTTGAACTTCACGTTAGCTAACGTATCTGACACACCTTGGCTTGTAACTTGTCCCAGGGACTCGAACCCATGATTTGAATTCGCCCATGGCATTCAAGTTGCTCCCTACGGTGCACAGGCCCGACTGCGCCAGAATGCACACTCCACGAGCACTCCACTCCTTTCCACACCCCCGGCGCTTGTTCGAGAAGGTGTGTTGGCACCCTCAAATTTTGGGCACCCATTACTGCGGGCCCCACCCGTCGACTGCGCTTCTGAGAGCGAACCATATACAGTACTAGTGCTTCATTATGGTGGTGCGAGTTCACGCCGCCATCGCCGAGGTCATA
>QGOI01003747.1:0-40170 GCA_003313885.1 Boletus sp. MG55
AAACACTTGCACTGGCAGTGGCCAGACTTCTCACAGAAGGAGCAGGGCGAGGTGGGGTTACAAGTGCACGTTCCAGGAGTTGCAAAGAGCACAGAGTCGCCAGAGGTAGCATCAGCACGGGGACGACGATGGATTTCTTCGGTCTGGAATGCAGCCTTCACCTTGTCCTTGTCAAGATCAGTGAGGAGGGCGAGGGATGAGGTGAAATGAGAGTAGTCGGATCCAAGGGCTCGAATCATCGCCATACAAGTGAGTTCATCGTCCAGACTCTTCATATCGAAGCTAGAAGTGCGAAGTTCCTTAATCTTCGACATGCCCTGCTCAACACGAGCGATGAGGGCAGTAAGGGACTCGTCAGGACGCTTCCTGATGCTAAAGAACTCATCATAGGCGACGAAGCAAGTTCCAGCCTTCTGCTGGACATAGAGAGTCCTAAGGGCATTCCAAGCAGCAGTTGGGTCGTCCTGGTGCTCCCTGATGTGGATCCTCTGATCGGGCGAGATGTTGAGCATGATTTCGCCTGCAGCCTTGTCCTGTTTGATGTCCCAAGCATCTTGATCGGTTCCAGTGGAGGTAGGACGAGTATCCTTTCCATCCACGAGTCTCCAGAGGCCTTTGGAGCGAAGTAGGGCTTTCATCTCCTCGCTCCAGGTGGTATAATTGGTGCCAATGAGTGGCGAGATGCGATGGGAATGGTGTTCCTCCGAAGTCATAATGAAAAGCAGTGATAGGAGCGGAGTGATGGGGTAAAGATTGTATGGTATCTGAGGACAGGGAATCGAATGATACGGTCGAAAAGGTGTCGATGTGAGGCGATCTTGAGCGATCAGAGCTTAGAGCGCGGGGCTCATAACCTAATAGGAGCTGGGAGCATTAGGAGCGGACTAGCCACTCAATAGGGGACTTTAGGGGCAATGGTCGTTGATTGCGCACTCTGTGCCCTTCCTAACCAATACGATTCGATTCCCCATGGTCACTTTACCTATACCCTAGCTTTTCCCATCATTCTAGGCCTTTGTGGCCGCTCTACACACTGTTTTGCCATTGTGGCTTGTTGTGGCTGCTATGTGTTTACCAGTATTTACAGCCACTCGACTTAAGCCTCGGAGTCCACTGTTCTGTCTCTCTGGTTACTCACAGTGGACTCCAGGTCAGTAGCTCATTGTATTTCGCTCAATATCATTCCCGGTTACTCACAGTGGACTCCAGAGTCGCTCCTAAAGCTCCCAGCTCCTATTAAATTGGTGAAGTCGAGCATGGCGTGACTCATGTACTCCCCAACCTTGTCGTCTTGCAAGGTTTTGATCTTTAACTTCATCTGGCTGTCAGCAAGGGCCTTAAACTGCTTGAATGCGCTGAAGACGTCCGATTTGGCGCGAATGGGCAGTATCTCGAGTAGTCGTCGATGAATGTGACCCAATAGTGGAATCCAGAGAATGAGCAATGAGGGATCTCATGGACATCCGAGTGGACAAGCTCCAGTGGGCGCGAAGCACGCCAGGAGCTGCTGGGAAATGGATTTGCGTGCATCTTGCCAGCTATACATGCCATGGCTCACAGATTGGATCAGGCGCAGTCTTGACATCAGATATGTTGTGATGTGCCAGCCTGCGATGCAAGAGGGACAAGTCGAGTGAAACAGTGGTTGCTGGGTTCGCATACTCAGTGATAGGTTGAGTCATGGCGTCCCGACATGTGGCATTGTGCTCATTGATGGTTGCAACAAACAGTGGAGCTCCACCAGAGCGAGAGAAGGAAAGCTGTGTTGCATTGATATGGACAACAAACACCAACTGGCAAGTTAGGTACAGCACAGCCAGGAGGTTGTTGCAGAGTTGAGGTACATGCAGGACATTACTAAACTCCACCACTCTCCCCCTCTTTCCATCTAGAGTTGGGTGGAACACCACAGAACCAATCCCTGCTGAGTAAACAACTGTATTGTTGGCGAGTTTGATTGGGACACGTTTGGTGCATAATTGCGCAGCCAATGGCGATGTGGGGTCATATGAGAAGTGGTGCCTGTGTCTGCATTCCAATCAGTGTTAGCATCAAGTTGGAGTGGCGAGAGTGGATCAGAAGGATCACTGGAATAAAGACTCGCATTTCCTGCACATTCTAATGCATCCTGGGCTGGTGTTGTGCTGTCCGCAGGTGTTGTAGGTGTAGAGGCCACGTTGGCCTGGTTTGCGCATCTTCCACTGCGTTTGGACGACTTCAGCGCATCTTTTGTGCGTTGGAGTGCATTTGCACCAGCAATGACCAGGCTTCTCACATATGTCGCAAGGCGACGATGGGTTGCAAACGCAGCCAGGAGCAGTGGTAGACAGCGCAGAACTGCCAGGAGCAGTGGATGCATCAGCACGAGGGCAACAATTGATCTCTTCGGTCTGGAATGCGGCCTTCACCTTGTCCTTGTCAAGGTCTGTAAGGAGGGCAAGCGACGAAGTGAAATGGGCATAGTCTGGGCCCAAAGCGTGCATCATAGCCATGCAGCTCAGCTCGTCTCAGGTGGTCAAAGTGAATGTTGTTGGACGGAGTTCTTGTATCCTGGACAGCTCTGATGTGTGCTTGTTGCTCAGGAATGATATTGAGCATGAGTACACCTGCCAAAGACAGGCAGAATGATGCAAACCTCCCCTGGATGAAGATATCGACTGCAGCATCGGAATAGACTCCAGAGCAGTGCACATCTTGTGATTCCAGCAGTTTCCACCTTGTTTGGTGCCATACAGTGACTTCTTCAGCACATAGACTCTCTCTGTTAGGTTTTCCTGCACAAATCCTTCTGGTTGCTCCATATAGAGGTCACAGTCGATGTCACCATTCTGATAGGCATTGGAGACGTCAACAGACCATATAGTACAGTGGGAGCGAACACCTCAAGGTATTCGAATCCAGGGCGCTGGGAGATTCTAGCCCAGCGACCAAACGGCCCTTATAAGGCTCAAATGAGCCATGAGTGTGATATTTGTGTGTAAATACCCATCTGGAACCAATGACAAGTGCATTCTTTGGTCAGGGCACCAGAATCCATGTGCCATTCATCTTGTGGGCCTCTGATTCAGTCAAAGCGGCCTGTCTCCACTCAGTAGCATCCTCTGTCCTTATCGCATCTGCAAAAGTCCTCGGATGGGGCAACTTGGCTGCAAAACAGTGCGCAGTATCAGCATCTTCATCATCCTCATCCAAAGAATCATCCTGATTGCCAGCCATTTGTGCTGGGCTGAGTTTCCACCACTCACGAGGGGCCAAGGTGGCTGTCGAGTCCTGGCAGGCATGCGAGCACCAATGTCAACTGGGCTAGGAGCTGTGGGTGGTGCTGGTGGTGGAGTAGCTGGTGCTGGAAGAGGTGCTGGCTCCTCCGCATCGTCGGCTTCAGGCTCCCCTGAGGAGGTGGCAACTCTAGCCCAGGTACTAGTGGTTCAGCATTGTCCAGGTCATCTGGCAAGTCAGAGGGACATATGGGGCATGCGCAGGCGCAGCTGGAGGCTGGTTGGCTCATGGCAAGATGGGAGCAATAATGGACAGGCATTCTTTGCAATCAGCATGTTCAGAGATGAATGTGCACTGGATGGTAGGATTGTAGAACTTACAACCCTTGTAACCATCTGGGTAACCAATGAATACACACTTCACAGATTGGATCCTGCAATCCTGTGACCAGTTTGCACTGAATCAACAGCTTGACATCAGATACATACATTGTGATGCGCCAGCCTGTGATGCCAGAGGGACAAGTCGAGCGGCACGGTGGTTGCTGGGTTCACATACTCAGTGATAGGTTGAGTCACACCATCCAGACATGTGGCATTGTGCTCATTGATGGGTGTGACAAACAGTGGCAGTCCACCAGAGCGAGAGAAGGAAAGATGTGTTGCATTGATATGGACAACAAACAACGAGTGGCAAGTTAGGTACAGCACAGCCAGGAGGTTGTTGTGGAGTTGAGGTAGATGCAGCACATTACCAAACTACACCGCTCTCCCCCTCTTTCCATCTAGAGTCGGGTGGAACACCACAGAACCAATCCCTGCTGAGTAAACAACTGTATGGTTGGCGAGTTTGATTGGGACACGTTTGGGCACATAGTTGCGCAGCCAATGGCGATGAGGCGTCATATGAGAAGTGGTGCCTGTGTCTGCATTCCAATCAGGGTCAGTGTCAAGTTGGAGTGGTGAAAGTGCATCAGAGGGATCACTGGAATGAAAACTTGCATTTCTGCAGCTAACAGAGTGTGGGGGTGCACCACGTATATGCATGTGCAGAAGGACAAGCAGCCTGCACTTCACCTGCAGTACGAGAAGTGCATATTTATTGGTTACCCAGATGGTTACAAGGGTTGGAAGTTCTACAACCCTACCACCAAGTGTACATTCATCTCTGAGTGTGCTGATGTTGATGAACACCTGTCTATCATTGCTCCCATCTTGCTGCAAGCCAACCAGCCTCCATCTGCGCATGCCCCATATGTCTCCCCTGACTTGCCAGATGACCTGGACGATGCTGAACCACTAGTACCTGCACTAGAGTTGTCACCTCCTCAGGGGGAGCCTGAAGCTAATGATGTGGAGGAGCCAGCACCTCTTCCAGCGCCAGCTACTCAGCATCAGGAAAAACCTTCCATGGATAATTCCTAAAAATATAAGAAAATTCCTCATAATATCTAGTAATACACATCATTATCAACATTTTCAGGTTTTTCAAGAATTATCTTCGAATTCCTAGCCCCCCCTGAAAATACCTACATATTTCATGTATTTTCATGTATTTTCAGCTAAAATATGGTGGTATTCCTGAAATATAAAAGGATATTTCTATTACCTTCTAGAATATCTACTATATATACATATAGTCATGTACTATCATTAGATATAATACAATATAAGCTTACTATATGTATACTACACTTACTATAGAACTATATACACACTACTAACTTATCCTAATACTACTACAATTTGTATGTGGTCCCCCATCATAACACTAACTAAAGGGTACTGTGCTTAACATTGCTAATGGGACAGCATACCAAGTGTTCATAGACTTAATACCATGGATAATATAACTGATCAGAAGATCTATATAACCCATTATCCAATGTACAGGTACACTTTGACTACACTTTGGGTACACTTTGGGTACACTTTGACAACACTTTGACTACACTTTGGATACACTTTGGGTACACTTTCAGAACACTTTGACTACACCTTGGATATACTTTGGGTATGATTTGAGTACACTTTGACTATATCTTGGATACTTTGGATATGATTTGAGTACACTTTGAATACACTTTGGATACACTGACTATGCTTTGGATATACTTTGACCATATATACTTCAGATACACTTTGACTACATTTTGACTACACTTTATGTACACTTTGGTATACTTTTGTATATACTTTTTGGTGTACTTTTTATATAACCAAAACTAACGAATCAACTAATCCAGATTGGTTTGTATGTTATTGGTTGTGGTTAGGTTAGTACCTGATTGCTTGTGCCTGATTTGTCCTCAGTTAGTTGTCACTGATTGGAATCTAGTTAGCATTTGGTTAGTTAACTGAACAAACCTGAAATTATCATGTAAAATATAAAATAATCTATATATTCTATATTATTTTTGTATTTATGAGCAGGAGGTCTTTTCTGATAGGCCAATGATGCTTGATTGATATCTGGTTAGTCCCTGGTTGATCCTTGGATAGCTATACATGGCTAGTATCAAGTTAGTATCTGTTGAGTATATGATTAGTTTTTGGTTACTTTGGAAACAATTACTGACAATATTTGGAAATACAAGTAATTTCAAGTAATTTCAAGTAATTATTTGTCCAGGCTGCCATAGCCTGATAGAAAAACATGATATTATCATGTAAAATATTAAAATATGCATATATATTGACAATAATAGTAGCAATTATCAGATATTTCAGTAAATTATCAGCCAGAGGTTTTTCCTGATGTCCACCACCAGCACCACCCAAAGCTCCTCCTAGTCCAGTTGGCATTGGTGCTCGCATGCCTGCCAGGAATCGAAAGCCACCTCATGAGTGGTGGAAACTCAGCCCAGCGCAAATCACTGGTAATCAGGACAATTCTTCGAATGAGGATGATGAAGATGCTGCTACTGTGCACTCTGCACTGAATGCTCGGAGCAAAGCTCCTAATGTCAACTGTGTTCCATCCACAATCAGATGGTGCCTCCACAAGGGCCATCAGGAATGTAGTACAGATACTATGGGTGTCAGTGCAACCTGACCAAAAGGACTGGGCAGTGAAACTACTGATGACAGAGTTTGCCATCCACTTGAGTGTCAGTAGCTCAACACAGTTCATTCCCTTTGAGCTTAATTATGGGTACATGCCCACATTGATGCAATGCATCATTGAGGGGAAATCCTTAGCTGCACCTGGAGTGCAAAGCTTTGTATGACAGGCTACTGCAAACCTGGTGATGGCTCATAATGCCATCATAGAGAGCCGGGTGATCCAGGCATATCACACCAACAAACTACAAGGAGAAGGAAAACCCCCGCAAGTCAGAGAGCTAATATATCTTTCCACACAAAACCTAATGATGCCAAAAGAATGAGTCCATAGGCTTATCCTGCGGCATATTGGGCCAATGAAGGTCCTATGGAAGGATGCTACAAGTGATACATATACTGTGGATCTTCCAGAGGAGATGCAGAAGCGGCACATACACCCAATATTCCATGTGGGACTACTTTATCAATATGAAGTGAATGATGATGTGCTTTTCCTGAAAAGGGATGTGCATGCATTCTACAATGTTGGACTTACCAATAAAGAGTAATGGCTGGTCAATGAAATCATCGATCACCATTGGCGTGGAGACAAAGTGGAGCTCCTTGTGAAATGGAATTTTGGTGGTGATTGCACTTGGGAGCCCAGCTCCAACTGCAATGAGTTCGAGGCCAAAGTTTGACAGGTACCTTGAACTTCAAGGCACAAGAGATGCATATCATTTGTCCCAAAAGAGGAGTAGTATGACTAAGCATATGATATGGCTTCTGCTAAGCAGAAGCAGTAGTTAGTAAAAGACCAATCTGGACCCACTGATAAAAACAAAGACAAACAAGAACAAAAATAAGGAAAAAGGACATGAAAAATACAAAAATGGAATGATGGGTCATGTGATCTAATTGTAGATTAGCTTTTGGTAGATCTTTCCTTTTTCATTTTTTTCCTTTTTCAAATATCATATCTCATTAAATAATGCAAGGACCACAAGTCCTCCTTTCCTTCTAACTTTCACCACCATTGCCCAACTGCAACTATGCTATTGTGACCAACCTCCCACTCTTCCAGCCCTCATGGCCGCTTGCACTCATATGACAGCAGCTGGAAAAACGCTGACACATCTCATGGTTGTCACTCAAAAGACATGACTAGTGGATTGTCGAAGAGATGGCAAGATGG
Organism: Boletus sp. MG55; assembly: GCA_003313885.1. Classification (NCBI taxonomy): domain Eukaryota; kingdom Fungi; phylum Basidiomycota; class Agaricomycetes; order Boletales; family Boletaceae; genus Boletus; species Boletus sp. MG55. The sequence goes on from QGOI01003747.1 coordinate 7,456, forward strand.
CTCTCCATCTTGATGATGCCACAAATATTGGCGCTCATCCCACTCCTGCTCCCATAGCCCCAACCAAGGCAAATGGGTCATTCATCCTCTCTTCCCCATTATGTGGCACCAAGGCCACTATCGATGCTGCATCAACTACTCCACGCATATTGCACTTGCAGCAGCAGCCTTGGATCCAGAGTATCAAGACTTCCTATCGCTCTTGGCAGATCATGCTGCCCATCTGTATAGGCATACATCTTATGAGGACCTGCAGTTGCAGATCAATTGTCTCTATAATGAATGAGATGCACTGCAGGATGACCTCAGTGTGGCCTGGGCTGAAGTCATGCACGTCTTCCAAGGGCAAACTACCCACAACCAATGTCCATGTCTGATGAAGCCTGTTAGCTTGAGCAGACACAACTTGTGTTTCTTGGTGCACCAATGGACATTGATGATTCGTGCCTCCAAGCTGGGCCCTCTTTTTCAGTGGGGAGGGTGCAGGCAGTACCTGCATCCTTTACACCGAACCTGCTTTATTATCCTCAAAAGGAAAACAAAGAGCAGACATTCCCATCCCACCCTACGAGGACTTTTCTCCCATCAAAAATGACTGCCCCTACCCTCTCAACACCACCCAGGGAACCCTCTTCCCAAACCCATTTGGTCTCACAATATCACTTAATACTGTTATCCTAGGCAATGGCACTGATTTGAGGGGAAATAAAACCCTCTTTGTATGAGTGGGAAACCACCTCTAGGGGAAACAACTTGAAAGGCGACAGCCAACCATAACCTCTTATTGGGACAACTTCCCCCCTGCTACCCTAACTCAACCATATATATGGACTCTGGGGTCATGGGCCCCATTTGTCTTCACAACACTCCAGAGGAGGTATGTGTGCTATTCAAGGTGGCACAATCAGAGTCAGAGGGACACTCCCCTCACACATGTCAGGTGCTTGACCTGATTACATACCTTCCTCAACTATGTAAGGAAGCACAAGGACCTGGTGACAAGTGAGCTCACCGATGCCACTCTGAAAAGCTGGAGACCACCAGCATGGAGTTCCCAGAAGTCCAAGAAGAGGAAGGAGGTCAAGCAGAAAAAGGCCTGCCATACTTGGGAGGCCAAAACTATGTTCGTGCCCCCACCACCAGTCATCATCACAGTGCTCCAACAGCACCTTACATCAGAACCTGCTGGGCCGGCATCCAGCAATACCAGCATAAATGCAGACCCCTCGTCCCTCTCCACCCCAGAGCCTAGCTCCATGATTTCACTCACTGCCCATGTCATGCAGCCACCCATTGTGCCATCAACATCTTCCACCCATGCAGGACCTTTTATACACAGCTCTACCCTGATCAAACCGATTCTTAGAGGGAAGAATCCTGAAATCCCTCAGGGCATGCCCTCTCTTGATGCCTCCATTGATATCTGGAGGAACTTCATTGAGTGGTGCCAACAGATCTGCATGGAAGAGGATGATCGCAAGGGTCTCTGAAAGATCTTCCTATGTACAATTGGCATCAATGTTTTTCCCGATGACTGCAACTTGGACCTAAACCCTTCAACTTATTCCCAAGTACGAGGATTCCTCCTCTCAGAGTGCCTGGCTCCTATTTCCCAAAGGGACCCCAACCATTCACTATGGCAGCATGAACTCATGCACTTGTTCATGGTACCAGGATGGTACAGGTCCCTACTCAAATGGGCAGGCACCAACCCAGCCTTGGATAGGAGGTAGTCTTGGGAGAGCAGCTTCTCCAGTGAGGTTACCTTGGCTGAGATCACAGCCTACCTTACTACCAATGGGATCACCATGCATGACACTGACAATGTCATCCAATGGGCATGATCTCTTACTACCGAGATGATCAACTGCATCAAAGCAGCTGGGGGTTTTGAGAACCCCCAGACAGAGTTGATATACATTCCATTCTACCAAGAACTCATGGCCTCCACCATCCTGGGGATGTTCAACCAAACGAAGGAGTGGTATGAATGAGAAGCCCTGGTGAAAGGTACACCATTGGAGGAGGTCCCTCCATTGGAGATGAGCTCCACGCTCCTGAGGAACAATACCCTCTTCGACCAATTCGTCATGGCCATTACCAAATATGATGTGCCATGTGTCATGGATGGTGCTAGCCACAATAACCACATGCACAAAGGTCATGATAGAAACAAGGATCATCATGATGGACCCACTCTGATGTGAGTTCAAGGAGGATTGGTCCTCCAGCACTGTGTATTCAAGGTGCAGATGGGGAATAACCCTGGTCTGCTATTCTCTCTGATATATTGCAAACTTTACTTGTATGTACTACTATATACTTCCATGTAAATTACTTAGGTGTCTCTGATTTTGTACTTACTAACAATGAGCTGATACTCTCTTTTAAAAAGGGGAGGGTGTTAGGCCCAGGGGCTAATTCACCCCATATATACATACTAAGGACAAGCTGCACATGTGATACTTAAAGGTCACATGCGCATACTATGTTATGGAATAGCCATACATGTATCACATGTACATATAGGGTAGATAAAAGGATGGGCCCATATAATTTTACCTTACTCCCTCACCTTGTGAATACCAATATGGTATACTTCACTTGCATAAACAAAGGTACAATGACACCTTACAGCACGCTTGCATGTATTGTGTGATTGCTGTTGCACACTCTCAGGCTGGGCGAGGACAATGGGGACAAGGCAACAGGGATGCAAAGGCAAGGGAGATGGTGAGACAGGGGCAAGACAAGGATGGGGGACAAGAGCATGCTGGAATACCTGCATAACATTGTGTGTGTTGTGCAGTCATTACTGCACACTCAGGGCGGGTGAGACTATGAGGGTGATGATCCAGGCACCATAAATGGCCTGAACAGGGACAGGGATGAGGATGGGTGATGTCAAGGGTGTGCAGTTGCTCTTGCACACCCAGGACAATGATGAGGGTGAGGGCAATAAGGTTGAGAGGCAGATGATGTGGCACTGGCACTACGGTAATGGCAAGGTGTTTGGTTAGCCAACTCACAGCTGTAAGTTGCAGCTTAGTGAGGCTTGGCTTGGCTTTATAAGCTACATGGCTCAGCTACAGCTTGGGTTGGCTAGGAGCCAGAGCTGTGGCAACACCAACATTGCAACCTGGTAGAGCATCATGGAGGGGGGAAAAGGGCAGGCATTTTTTTGAACTCTGCTGACTACTTACAACCAACGACATATTTGTCCAGAAGATAATAGGCCTGAGCATAGCCCAGAATAGTCCCAAAATAGCCTTTGTGAATAATAGTGTGGTTTCATCCATCCACATGGTTCTATCTCTTGCTTCTTCCCTCTGTAAGTTTCACCACCAAGTTTTTTAAGAATTCAAGTGATGACAGCTACTAAAAGCTAGCCCTCGACTTTCCCATGTTCCCAGCAAGCTCACCAGACCATCAACAAAGAATGCTAAGTAACCAGTTTTGCTGTTAATGTTACTAATCATTCTTTGCAATCAAAGATCCACAGCCAGTTAGCCATGCATTCCATTGCAATTGGGGTGATCAGTCAGTTGTGACAGATGACAACTGCCACTCAGCTCTTGTACCATTTAACCTTCCACATGGTGTTGTACAAGAACTCTTGATATGTATCCATGAGGTAACCAGTTTCAAGCGAGATACATAGGTGGTCCCTTATTGTTGAACAGAATTTGATTGCAGAACCCATTGTATTGCAAATCTTGATGATCATTCATGTTTTTTCCTGTAAGTTTTTCAAATCACTGTTTGATCAAGCACTTACAAAATCTTCATGGGTGTCAGGTTCATCTACGTAGAATATTATGAGGGTCTGAGTGGACAAAAAATAGCACACAACTTGTCATAGTGGCGTGCAACTTTCCCATAGTGTGCATGCAACTTTTTGTACTGTGTGTGCAACTTTTTAGACCAGAACATAACCAAATCACAATTTTCTGAATGGAACTCCTCATCACAACCATTGAATTCAAACACCAGTAGTGGGATACATGAAAAGCAAACAAATCAAGCTGAGCCAGTACCTATCTGTCACTGAATATGCTTGTCTGTCTGAATGATGTTAACTACTAGTACCAGCGTGGATATGAGTAGGGGGGTTGAGTGTGTCCCACACTTGCTCAAGGGCGAGCACAAGCACAGGGAGATGTGGCAGTGCAGGTGAGGTTGTATAACCATGACTGCTCACATACAAATATGAATGCAAACAGGAGGGGATGGGGTGAGGGCCAGAAGTGGATGAGGTTGGGTGAGGGTGAGGACAAGGGCAACACAATCACAATCAGTGTGTGGGTCAATGCAAGGATGCACAGGTGCGCATGAGTGGCTGAATGGGTGAGTGCAAGGGTGTGTGGGTCAGTGTGAGCATGAGCATGTTGATATGAGGGTATACACTGGATGAGTATGGGTGGGTGCACAGGAGGGTGCACAGGTTATAGGGAAGATGCACAGGTGTGCACAGTGGGTGCATGGGTCAGTGTGAGCATATGCAAGTAAGTATGGGTGGATCATGGGTTAGTGCAAGTGAGCACAGGCAGGTGCATGGATCAGCAGGAGGGTGCCTGGGTCATAGGGAGGGTGCGCAGGTCAGTGCTTGGGGTGTCTGGATTGAGTGCTTTGGTACATTAAGGTCCTCAGGCTGGGATGGCAAAGATTTTGTCATCATAGGGGAGTCAAGATGGTGTCAATGGAGCTGGTGACACAATGTAAGGGTGTTGATGACATTAAGGAGTCAAGGAAGGTGGCAGTGTCATTGGATGCACTGTTTCCTTTACATTCAACATGACAGTAATGGCGTTGGTTGGGAAGGTCAGGGTGAGAGTGAGGTACTAGTCTGACAGAGGAACTGGACATGATTAGTTTGTGAGGCTGAAGAAGGTCAGCCCTAAACAAGTGGCATGAGAGAGTGCCACTGAACTTCAAGCTGCACATTTCACAACTCAACAATTTTCCCATTTTGTTCAACAAGGTTGCCTCAATGAGATGTCTTCTCCTCAGCACAGGCACTCTTCAATTTTATGTTGCCCCCACACTCATGGTGAGTGAGTGCTCTCGATTATGCATCCTGCTCACCTGTTTGATATCAGGGCTAGGGTGTATGCATGATCGCATTCATTGACCCATCCCACCCAACCCTGTTCACCAGCCTCTCATTGAATTTGAGAATTGTTTCAATAGAGGTAAGTCTAAAGTAGCCTGTGCACTGGCCAACTGATATATCCTGGTGTCATATGTACTGACTTGCTGTTTGCTACCATCCCCACTAGAATGCAATTGGTTACCAGTTTTCAATACCCATGCCCAGACACCTGATACCCCCTGCATGAACTCAAATCCCAATGGTCTGACATTGGGATGTTATTCTTGTGGCTCATAAAGCTGAGGTAGACAGCTGGTAACCATCTCACCTCTCTCATGTCCACATACCCATCACTGACCAATGGACATGCTCTTAGTGAATGGAGGGGAATGTACTACCTTCAACTCATGTCTTTCACTGGGCTCTTGGCTGCTCAGCACTGCATCAACCCTCTGCTGGCTTGATGTGCCCAAGTTGATCCAGCATGACAGGAGCCTTTGGGTGATGTCCCATCCCTCTCTGGCATGATTTCAGTATGGACCACTGAACAATGGGTAGACCAAATTTATGATACCTCCCATTCCTTTAATGATTCATGTCATGCATAATATATTCTCATCCTAGAGTGTAGTACTATACATGCACTGTCACAAGTTACCTATAACTTGGAATTTTATCAATGTGACCAAACTTTTGGTCTAATGTTTTTTAATTGTTGTGTGTGCTGGAGAACAGAAATGGGTAGAAAGGTCACTCGAAAGTTGCATGCACACTATGGGAAAAGTTGTGCATCATTATGAAATGTTGTGCACATATAAGGGAAAGTTGTATGCCACTACCAAAAGTTGTGTGTACAATACAAAAAGTTGCACATTATTTTTTGTGCATTTGGATCCCCATAGAATATTGCTATGGTCATATGAATGAATTGCATGTTTTCTAGCCAGGCAAATACACTGTGCATAAGGGTTAGTATAAAGGTATGAAAGTGGTGAAGTTACTGCTGGTTATCTGACTTACAGGATGGTATGAGCATGGTCAAACAAGAGGACTCCCCCAGTGTGACATGTGCACCTGGTGTTGACTGATGCTCAGAAAGATGAAAGGCACAAGAAGTTTGAAGTGCTTACAGTCGATGTGCAAAGTGCCTAGGATAGCTATCTTCAGCAAGTCAAGAATATCTCAAAGAAACACAGATGGTAAGTGTAAATCATTCTATTCACACATTTGAATGTTTCTCACTAATTTTAAAGTTCCATGCAGTGGACAAAGCAACAACTGTACCTTGGTGGCAGCACTATTTGTAAATGCCACAAGCCCAATGCTTGGAACATATTTGTTAACCAATGGCTTAATGATATTAATGAGGGTAAGTCATCCTCTCTATTTTGTTCCTATCATATATATGCTCACTGCTGGTGCTAGGTCTTGCACAGGGCAAGTGTTGGAAGCTCACAAAGTTTGTGTGTGTCCACAAGCAAGTCCTTCATTCCGACTTTTCAAAGCTTGCATCTGAGCAACAAGAAACAAGATTCCTTGGAATGTCAAATTATATAAGCACATGCCTCAAAGCAGTACCTTGTGTGTGATAATCCACAGGGCATTCACTGTGTGATGGTGTCTGCATTCCATGCAATAGATGATGAGATACATATGTAGATCTACTTTAATTCATTCTTTTTGCAACTTGTAAATGTTTTCAGTGGAGCAGGGTATGCTCACACTTTGGTATTGAAGGCTTTTATGTCATTGTATGTGGCAGCATTGAAGATTTCAGTGGGCCCAAGGTTTTCTTCACACAGAAGGCAGAAAAGTTTGCACAGGCAGTCTTAGACTTGGAATCCCAGCATCTTGCATTGAAACTTGAAGCTTTCATTGTCACTGGTCTCAGTAAGTCTGTCTTTGCTTCTTTGACACTCACATTATTTATCTTCTAGCTCATTTCCAGACAACAATGTTGCTCAAAGGACTGCTTATGAACCCATATGCTGAATAAACTGGTTAGTGAGTGCCACATCAAAATTCCATCAGACTTAGGTATGTTCTTTATCCTATCCTCAAACAGTCAAGCTAATGTTGCACCAGAATCTGTTCTCATTGAGCTCAATATCCCAAAAGTAAAGATGAACTACAATAATTATGATGGTGTGTTGTCAAACGTTACAGCACTGAGCTCATTAGCTGGCCTACATCTTTGCTTCCCATTGGCATCCAAAACCCAGCCTCACTTGGTGGTTGCATGGATGTCCAATATCTCCTTGATGCTCTCATTGATGACTATTGTTACTGGAAGAAGCTCAATGGAGAAGAGCTCGTATGATGGATCCAGTACAATAAGGAATAGCATGCATATGGGGAACAGGTCTATAAGGCTATGAAGAAATATACTAGTACACATGCATAGCAAAAGAGCACTGACATTGTCAATAACAATAACAACAATCTTAATAGGAGCTGGGAGCTTTAGAAGCGACTTTAGGGGCACTGGAGTCCACTGTGAGTAACCAAAGAGACAGAACAGTGGACTCCAAGGCCTAAGTCGAGTGGCTGTAAATACTGGTAAACAAATAGCAGCCACAATAAGCCACAATGGCAAAAGAGTATGTAGAGTAGCCACAAAGGCCTAGAATGATGGGAAAAGCTATGATATAGGAAAAGTGACCATTGGAAAGTGAATGGTAATGGTTAGAAAAGGCCCAGAGTGCAGAATCAACAACAATAACAAAGCTTGCCAACAGCAATGAGTAGGAAGGTGTAAGCAAAGATAACAGGCTCAATTAGGCATAGAGTACTCAGTTGTTATTGTGACATATCTACATCATAGAAAGGTTTCATCTGACATCTACAACTCAGCATGGCTATGACGACAGAGTAAAAACAGGATGGCAAGTGATAGTCTTCCCTATTGTCAATCCAACATTGTGTACAAGGCTCATGAATACCATTGAAAGATCCTCCTCATAGTATATTATTGCAATGTTTTGAAAAAACGTGATATACGTAGGTTCCAATCCATTGCCAATGGATGGTGGACATGGCAAGACACTGTCAGTAAACTAGAGTTCACTGGTATGCTGTGTTTGCCAGCCAGAGCTGCCTTCTCAGGCACTGCTTCTTGGAAAGCCTTGTTCAACTCTTTTCATGCTTGCCGATTGACTATAAGTCAGGTCAGACATGAACTACAGTATCACAGGCACTTATCTACCTCCACAACTGCATATTTGGCTTCCAATCGGTCCCTGTGGATATGCATCAACCCAGCTGTGGATATCATAAGGCCATTATCACCAAACACTGCCAATGTAACCCTTGAAGATGTGGAATAAAATGTTAACTTGTGCTTAGGCATTGTTGGAGTGGGAGGGAAGGAGTGTGAGAAACAAAAATTGAAGGTGGTGTGGTTAGCATACAGCCTGCTGACTAATTTTCAGCAAGTGAGCAATGCATGATGTCGAGCTTACTATGCTGAGTTTAAAATTTGCAGCTAATGGGAGAGTGTGCTCATCGTTGATGATGATGACAAGCAATTGATAGTCATGGTAAATGTCTTTGACATGCTGTGTGGTACATTAGGTGGCATATTGTAGAGTGTAGTACCACTCTGTAGCTAAAACCCACCATCCTGAGCCCTCTGTCATCAACCCCAAGTCCATTACTACCATTCCCAGTCCACCAGAGTCAATCTGAGTCTGTTTGGATCAGTCTGGCAAGTCTGATGTGTAGTCCGGAGTTTTTGTTCTGCACCATGTAGTTTCTGTCTGGAGTGGGTTAGACCACACTCAGTCACCACCTCATTAGGCTGTGCTTTTCTGTTTCTGGATCTGTAGCCCCCATTTACCCTTTTTAGGACCTATTTTGTACAATTTTACTAGTGTCTTTGTAGTACTCCAGACTTCTCCAGACTACTTAAATCCTGTACCTAGGATTACATAATACAGTTTCCTTCACATTGGATTCTCACCACATATGAAGTATCATCGTTCTCAGTTGTCATCACTCATTCACCATATCACACTCATTCTATATATTTCAACAAGTCATCTGTAGCTCTGGACCTCCAGACTAAGCATTCTGGCTGGGCAAGTCATTCCACATTTCCCTCCTTCATACAGAATCTCTTGGGATGGACATATTGCATTCTTCTCACCCTCCTTCAACCTCCAGACTGGAATACACAATTCCTAGATAAGTCCCTTGAGGCATATTTGTTGTTCAACAATATGTTGAGTTTTTAAAAATCATGGTTGAGAATGAGCTAATGGGGATGAGAGTGTGCTTGCTGTTGTCAATGACGATGAGCAGTGTTGGCAGCCATGGAAAGTGTCACTGACATGTTGTAGCGATGTTGAGATATGTATGTTAGGCAGTGCTAGCAACATCTGTGCTATCATGGAGCCAGCAGTACCTGAGTGCATGCTGAGTTCAAAAATTTTTCAATCCAATAGGGAAAAACAGCATGCTCATTGTTGCTGACAATGATGAGCAGCATTAGCAGTCGTGGGAAACATTGTCAATGTGCTGTAATGATGTTGAGGTATGTTAGGCTGCCAGGCAGTACTGGCAATGTCTGTGCTGTCATGGAGCTGGCAGGGTACCTGAGTACATGCTGAGTTTGAAAAAAATTTGGTCCAATAGGAAAAGACTGTGTGCTTGCTGTTGCTGATAATGATGAGCAGTGTCAGCAATTGTGGGAAACATCACCGATGTGCTGTGGCAATGTTGAGGCACATTAATAGATAGCACTGGCAATGTCCATGCCACTATTGAGCCAGCGGGTACCTGGGCACATGTGAGTCACATGTACACCAGTGTACCTACTGAACTGTAGTGTTTATTTCCTACACTCTAAGGGAGTGCCAAAGTGTCAAAGCCATTGTCAAAGTAATGAAGAATGGGTAATTCCTGCTAAGTAGTAATGAGACATGGGTAATTCCAATGTTACTTAATAGGGACTTAAGTGGTGTCACTCAGGTATGGAAGGGTATTTGCCTCCTGATCATTTTTATGTTTTGGATGTTTGTTTCTCCCAAAGGAACCCCAGGATTCTTCTAAATCATGGTTAAAGCCGAAACTCCTGAACCTGTGAAATAAGAAGAGGTCAAATTATGACCCAAACAACAATTGGTGCCTGTCTAGCATCAAACAAGAAGACAAGCTTTCTGAAAATGTACTCAATTTCATTTGAGCAGGATTCCTTGCTGGTCACTGAGAAGTAGAGCCTGATCACCTATAAGAAGCAGAGGTTTGCTATCAAGAACCACCTCATGAGTTCTACAGACAAAGATCTCCCCTATTCCCCATGCCACTAAGACGACCTGTGATCCCCAAGGCAACCAGATCCCATCAATTCAAAGAACTCCTCCAGAAGCCAAACTGCCTTCCCACAATCCTCATGCCCACCATCCCCAAAAATGTCAGGAATCTGGCAGATCATCTTGCTGCTCTGCAGGCACAGCTGGCAGGATTTCATATCCTACTACAAGGAGCAGAACAAAGAGCTGCTGATGCTGAAGCAAATGCACAAGCAGTGGAAGTAGCTGCACAAAATAGGACCAATGTAATGGTCACAAGGAAATTTAATCTAATTCCTGATCCAGACATGTATAACAGATTATATGAGCTCTTTGACGAGTGGTGGACAAAGATGCTGATATTCATCAATTTAAATAAAGAAGGATTTATCACAGACAAGAAAAGGACCCTCACCATATATACAAGGATAGGGTCCAAAGACAACAAGGACAAATATGGTACTGGGGGGTGGGCCCACACTAAAATAATGGGATACCTCTGAACTGATACATGGCCTAGCAACACCCAGATCAACAAAGACCTCAAGGCATAGTTCAAAATAGAAAATGAGATAGACATGGCAATAAAAGAACTTGCCTAATATAAACAAGGACACTCTCAAAGAGTAGAGGATTACCTCACAAGGTGGGTCAGCATTTACACTAGAGCAAAAGTGAATGAAAACAGTGATCACTTTGATCACATCAATATGCTCTCCTAGAGCAAATTATGAAAGAGAAGATCATTAAGGAGATCTACCTCCACTGAGAATGACAAGCAACTGTCAAAAAATATATTGACAAAATCAAAGAAGTTGGCAACACAATGGAGGCCTTCTTCATTAAATCACAAAGAATCTGGCTAACTGGTGCCAGACAAGAAAGCTGATAAGGAAGCTCCACAGGAGCACCCATATTCGGGGGCTGAGGAGAGCCCATGGACATTGATATGGTATGTAAAGGGCCACTCAAATGTTTCACCTGCACCAGCCCTTACACAGCCAAAGACTGTACTAAACCTAAGAAGCAGTATGAAAAATGCCACTTCCTTGAAGAAGGGCATAACAGAAGGTGCAGCAAGTATTGCAGTGTGCATGCTATGGGAGATGCATCTTCAAATGCTGAAGAAGGAGCTCACAAGAGCAAAGGAAAAGGAAAAGGAAAAGCCAATAGTGCCCTAAAGGCTGTCCAAGGAATGTCTTCTATAGAAGAAATCAAAGCATATCTCATGGATTTCAAGGAAATGTGTGCAAAGTAGGGAAAAGGACATGGTTGCTGAGACAACTGGGTACTTGATCGACCTCCCTGCTGGACAATTCTTTCTATAATGGTTTCTGTAATTTAGAATCAGAATATGGAGAAGAAGAAGAAGAATTCTCTGACTCCCAGGATAGGACAATTTATGATAGTGATTCAGAAACAACTGAGACCAGGCCTCCTATGGAGCTTGTTGGACAAGAATGCAGGTTTAATTTGGTTACAACAAAAGAACAAAAAAATAAAGAAATCCTAGATAAAATACACATATGAACCACACATATTTGGAAGGAAATAAACTTGGATGTACACATACCTGCCTCTTCAGACAAGTACAACATAAAAGTGTGCAAAGCCTCATTGGACAGCAGAGCCAATGGAGTCTTTATAGATCTAAAATGGGCTAAAGACAACAAAATCATAATGACCAAGATGGATAGACACATTCTTATGTTGAATATCAATGGAAGCAAGAATTTAGCTGGTGATATCACACATACTACCAAACTCATCATTGACTACCTCGGACACTGCAAAAAGGTAGAAGCAGAAGTCATGAACTTAGGAAGAAATCCAATAATCCTTGAATACATCTGGTTAGTAAAACATAACCTCAAAATAGACTGGCTCAGTAAAACTCGCAAGATCCCCATGGACCTGTTATCTATTATTGGACCGATCTACATACATACCTGAGATCCTTAGAAAAAAAGAAAATCAATGACATGCCCTTCATCTATAGACAGATAAAGAAGATGGAAGTGACACCCTGAAAAGAGGGAAGTGTGGAAGAAATACTCCCTAATGTGTACCATGAATACCTAGATATATTCCCCAAGAAGACCTCTGAACACATACCTAAGAGAAAACTCCGGTATCATGTGATCAACCTAAAAAAGGGAGTTGTCTCATAAAAAGGAAAACAGTACCCAATGTCTGTTATGGAACAAGAAGAAGTGTCCACCTGTATGGATGACCAATAAAAGGGTTACATAAGACCTTTCAAATCCCCCCAAATATCACCAGTTTTTTTTATTCCAAAGAAAGATGGAAAGAAACACATGATTCAGGACTATAGATATCTGAACAGTTGGACAATAAAGAACAATTACTCACTGCCATTGATTGGACAGCTTATAGATAGGCTCAAAGGAGCAAAACTCTGTACAAAAATGGACTTACATTGGGGCTATAATAACATTAGAATCAAGGAAGGAAAGGAGCATTCACATGCCACCATGGTTCTTTTGAAACCCTAGTTATTGTCATATACCAAAACTCTGAACACTCCGGACCATCTCCGAGCTCATTCCAAGCTCATTTCACTCCTCTGACCCCTTGGACTTTGACTCCGAAATCTCGGACTTCATTCCAGTTTACTTACGATACTTCATTACTCCTTTCGTACTAGTTCAGTTCCTCCATTCCACCCGATCCTGTGTTCGCTTAGGAGCACAGCTCCGGCTTTGTTACATCCGACTCCGGATCTACTTACAAATCTCCATTTCGTCTAACTGATCATTTACTAATACTCCTTCAGACTCCGTATATAAAGACCTCCGATTTCATGTATAGTTCTTTAGTCTGAATATCGAATTAGATACACCCTCTTGTCCTCCGGGAATCCTTCGTCCCAACTCCGAAACCGTCTTCCTCCGAAATACAGGACTTAGACCTTGACGAGGGCGCAGCGCTCCACTCCGAGTCACTGAAGCCGAAAGTCCCATTCCATCCGACCAACTCCGGAGTTCTGGAGTTTCCCCCAGAGAAATCCGACCCGGTCTCGTCTGGTCCGCACGGTCTTAACAGTTATATACTTCAAACAATGTAATTCACTGGCCACTTTACAAGCAATGATGAATGACATCTTTGCTGATATGCCAAATATAGTAATAGTTTACATAGATGATGATGAAGATCACAATAGGATAGTACTAGAGGTCCTCAAAAGATTATGAGAACATGACCTCTTCATCAAACCTGAAAAGTGTACATTCAAGATTAAAAGGGTAGAATTCCTTGGAATGATAGTGTGTTAACAGAAGGCATAATCATGGAAGAAGGCAAAATGAAGGTGATTGCCACATGGCCCATTTCCACAAATGTCAGAGGTGTATGAAGCTTCTTAGGGTTGGCAAACTTCTATTACCATTTTATCAAGGACTTTTCTAACCAGACCACTTAACAATCTTATGAAAAAGGACGTTACATGAAGATGGACAGAAAAAGAAAATGGAGCATTTAAAACACTCAAGAAAGCCTTTATGATACAGGAGGGGAGGGGGTTGAGGGTTGAGCATGGCCTATGATTGCTCAAGGGTGAGCACGAGCATAGGCGGATGTGACGGTGCAGGTGAGGGTGCACGACCATGACCGCTCGCATACAAATATGAATGCAAATGCTGACGAGCATTCATGTTCACGTTTGCAGGTGAACAGGAGGGGATGGGGGGTTAAGTGAGGGCCAGGAGGGGGTGGGGTCGAGTGAGGGCAAGGGCGAGGAATGCGATCACGACTGCTCACATACCAACATGAACACGAACGCATTGTTAGCGTTCGTGTTCTTGTTTGTATGCGAACGGGAGGGGATGGGGAGTTGGGTGAAGTGATCGCTAGCGAGCGACTTGGATGAGGGCGATGCAATCATGATCGCGCACCTACAAACATGAACATGAACATGAATGCATTGTTAGTGTTCATGTTCATGTTTGTAGGTGAACAGGAGGGAATAGGGAGTTGAGAAAGGGTGAGGTGATTGCTCGTGGACGAACACAAATGTTCATGTTTGATGTGAGCGGGCCCGGGGGTTGGGCGAGGGCAAGGGTGACTTGGATGCAATCGCAATCGCTCACTCGTGAATGCGAATGCGAATGTTTGTATGCAAGCGGTGGGGGATTGAACGAGGGCAAGAGTGAGGGTGACACAAACGCAAAGTGGACGACAATCGCTCGCATACAAAGATGAGCACGAACGCAACAATGTGTTCGTGTTCATGTTTGTAGGTGAACGGGAGGATGTGGAGTTGAATGCGGGGGAGGGTGAGGGTGAGGTGAACACAAAGTCTGCATTCACATTCGCATTTGTATTTTGTATGTGAATGGGCGAGGGCTGAGTTGGGTTGGGGTTGAACGTTGAACGTTGAGTGAGGGAGAGGGTGACGTGAGTGGACGACTCAAAAAGTGCCAGTTGTGTGCTGTTCAAGCCACGACTTACCATATTTGGGATGGGTTGTCAGGGACACAGTAAAAATAGGCACGGGTAAAGTACCCCCGGGTCATCCAAATCCAACCCATATCCGTACCTGTGGATACCCATACCCGTGACCCACTATGGGTACTGGGTACCCGTGCTGTTCCCTAAGGAGGACATCTCCTTGGTGTACTACGCCGCTGATACGGACGACCTGGACACTCAAATGCATGATCAAGTACAAGCGTGAGTTTTCCTTTTTCTTTTTCGAGTGGCTGATCGATCGGTCGATGTTAGAGCCAGGGCTGAGAACAAACCCAAGCTTCTTGCTCTGCAGAGAACGATTGCCGAGGAAAAGGTCGCGCTTGCCATGTTGGACAAGATTCGCAAGAATAATTCGGAGGTAATGGAGACCGTGAACCAGGGCTCCTGATTTCATGGTGACAAGCTTCAAGCACTTCTGCAGCAGAAGGAAGCCATTTTGGAAGAGTCCCATCAAACAAAGACAGACAGTTTGGGGATCACGATCCAAATCAACTGCACAAACAGATAGGTGTGTAGACAATGTTTCCCCCACAGTGAATCTGATCAATAGACTCGTCTATAGAACTGTCGGCTCAAAGAGGCGCTTGAGAAGCAAGGAGAGCGATGATTTCATAGCACATCAATCAGGCATCATATATGCATATTTCACACGAAACAGAAATTTTATACTTGTACTACAATTCCAGCATCATAAGCATTTACAGCGATGTGCGAAGGTAATGAGGTTATGACCATGTTTTCTTCTTTCAGGACGTGACTCATGCTGTTGAATCGGAATACACTGGGGCTATTGATTCGCCAGGTGAGACTCGGATCCATTTAAACATGTATTCTTTGAAGGTGCTCAATGTGAACTTCCGTGTGTTAATGTATACCCTACCGTCCCAAAGACACCTCAGAACTTGGCATACGTTGCCAAGCAAGTGAGGCATCCCTCGAGGGACAGCATCCACCCGACAGTGGCAGGCTCAAGGAGGGGTTGGCATGGACGCCGACATCAAGGGACCCATCAACAGGGTGATCATGGGCCTCCTCATCCGGGTCGCCTGATGCTGTTATCTCAATCTCACTTGTCTATTGGAAGAAATTGTTCTGGGAAGTTGGCGTGTAATCCGCTCTTATCCGAATTACAACCACTTCTGTACTGTGTATCCATAAAACGCGTATGTGATGTCTTGTAGAACTATGACCGGCGCTGCCCATGAGTCAAAGAAGAACTTGAAAAGATGAGCTGAGACAAAACGTTTAAATAAATGTCCATACGACCTCTCACACAGCAGACATTCCCAAATGCCTGCTTTGCCACACAATGCCATGACCCAGGCGAATACGATCCGAGACAAAGGACCGGTCATACGTGACCTTCAAGCTAGCGACTTGAAACGCAACTTCCCCTGGCAGATCCATAGATCTGTCCCTTGCGTTTAAACGCTCCATCACGAAGGGATGCGTCGGTGCGATGAAGGTTCCGCACACTGAGACCGTCGAGGAGATAGCCAGCGAGGTGTGAGGATATCTTTGTCAACTTGAAGTTGGGACAGTCCCGGTCAACCCCCGGGGAGGCCGATCGGTTCTGCTCTCGGTCGCTGTCAAAGCTTGTATTACTCTCTCTATCTTGCAGCCGGTGCAGCAGGATTCGGGCTTATGGGGCTAAGCAGTACGAGACGTCCATGTACTAGTGCGTGTCCATGTCCCCAAAACCTGACATGGACATACTGATCATTTTGCACTTCCTAGTCTCACTACTGTTGTATGAATCTGAATGCAACACCACGCACGAAAGCTCCATAGTTTGACGTGCATGCACATATACAATACTAGTCACCTCTCTGTTACACTAACATGGTACAGCCAAGCCACACCAATTCATTTCGGTGGTCTGGCCGTGGACAATGACGCTAATCAACCCCTCTTTTTATCTCTGCCCTTGTATGTAGCCAACGTCTTTTTGTGAACCCAATGTGGTTGGCCAGGTGAAATGATGTGCAATTGATGATCCATGAGAAACAGGTGATGGTGCGCAGCCTGACCAACTACCCAACCAGATATCTCCTTCACCCATATTTGGCTTATTGAGCCAAAGTCATGACAGTACACATCTCCTGACCTGGTAAACCCTTCCAGAGTCAGGGCTGTAAGCGGCTCAATCCCAGTTGAATGGAAGACCATGAAGTGATGGTCAATCCCCCTAACCTTGAGGAATGTCCTCGTTACGCCAGCCGATTCGGACATGGTCACAGGGGAGTTATTGACCAAAGTACGCGAAGGAATGTCCTGTGACAAGACATCTTGTGAACTGGGCTGATGAGGTGACGAGACCATGGAGGGACCGGGTATGAGGGAGATGGAGGGGGCCGTAACATGGGTACTGTTTGACTGAGGATGGGGCTTGTCAACCATCATGGTATCTTCTTGCTCTGAGGCTCTGGTCGATATGGGGGGGAGTTCAGGGGAGGGTGCAACATGCATAACACTTGAGTGAGGGTGAGGTTCGTCAACTGCTATGGTATTCTCTTGGCCCAAGGCAACGATCAATGGGACAAGATCAGTCAAGCTAGAGGATGGAAGAAACGAGATCAGACCCTCTTCAGAGGTTCCCCTGCATAGTTCCAATGGGGGAGGCTTCCCCAGAGGAAAGCATTGTCGCATTATGGGAACTTGCTGCACAACAAGAGTGGCCGATTGATACTCCATGCTTGGGTGATAAACCAATTAAAACTCACATCAACGACTGTTTCCACAATACTGTGAATCTCCCTCTGAATCTTATTTGACTTGAGGGGAAAACAAGAACGCAGTATGGGAGCGCTCTTCATGGATCAACAGAGTCTTGGAAGGTAATATGGAGGTTGAACCTACATCAATAAATTTCCTGGCAATTGGACGATAGGGTGTTTGGGCCGTACGTCGGAAGTGAAGGCGATAGGATTTGGATGCGCATGGTTCCTTCATGAGGGCTTTCCTGAGGAAATTTGCAAAATGGTGATATGATGTCCTTCGGAAAGTAGAGTGGGCAGAAATCTTCTGGTTGCATCGCCTGTACAGCAGGCTATTTGAAGGTCTATGCCACTCAGTTGCACTTTCCACCTCCATCTTGCTCAATTGGACCCACAATGGCTTTCTACACCGATAAAAGCTTTTAACGTTGGGCCGTTGTGAAGTTATATTGTTGTGTGGTGTCGATTGTCGCAACATTGAGATCACATGAATTTACAGTAAGTAAATTTGGTACACACTGCACAGCATCATGCATCATGACATCCAGCCTGGCAGGAACCTTGCAATTCGAACAAGGTCACTACTCTTCTCGAGCATGAACATGGTAGCGATCTCAAAGTGGAATCTACATGATTGAACTGGATCCCAACAAGATGTATAGGTTGATACATATACATGGGATTATAGTTAGACCAAATCACAAGATGCTGAGCCCATCTTCCCGGTTACCATGGAGCCAGAGCACCGCAATACACAAAGGCTTGATCTGTACCTTCGTGGATTGCCTCCTTCACTGGCCATCACCGAATCTTTCTCGCGCTACAATTTTGAATTTTTCGATTGATCCGGACTGAGTAGAAACTATAACCTGAGGCAGCACCGAAAGGGCAGTAAACCGCGGGCTTGAAGTTTGACTAGGTAACTGCTACTAATCATTGGCCCTGTTGAGTTCGTGGAACGAGGTCCTCCAGTCAAAGTGCTCGTTGGGGGTTCTCGATCACTACTCAAGACAATTTCTGAACAATATGCTGCTAGCACCATGGATAGATCTGACGACACATTGGCAGGTGTAATACACACTGTTTCGAAAGCAAATGTGCCTGTGAGTATCCAGTTCACCAAACGGAGGCTGAAAGGCTCGATGTCATGGAACAAAGCCTTGCAAGGTATTCTCCCATGTGTCCATCTAATTACAGTAAGGCCGAAACTCACAATTCCCTCAGAGAAGTACCCTATTCTGCCTCTTTCGTCCTAGACATGGTTGTGAATGTCAACTCTAACCTGCATAATGTCATCGACTTTGTGTTTTTGCTAGGTTATCATAATGCAACCATTGTTGTACTTTGTCAGTCTGAAAAGACCTGGGCTGGGTAAGCACCAGAGCCTTACATCCACAACAATTCGCATTCGCTCACGCTCTGCATTCCGATTGCGAATTCTAGTCATCTTAAAGAATACTACAGGTCGCCTATATATCTTCACTCTCGATCTCCTCAACCACTCATATCCCATCATTACCCCCATGGACAATCTCCGGTATGATTGTCTCTCTCTCCTTTCTTGTGCACAATCTGTTGGGGGTGTTGTTATCCTTGCTGCCAATTCACTCATCTACGTCGACCAAGCTGCCTGGTGTGTCTCACTTCCCATCAATGAATGGTCTGCATGTGTCAATGGCATTCCCTCCCTTCCACATGACAAAGACCTAGACTTCATCCTTGAAGAAAGCAAGCTAGTGTTTGCAGATGAGAAGACGTTCTTCCCGATAAGGAAGGACAGGATGGTCCACCCTACAGAAATCAGCTCAGATGGATGGACGGTGTCGAAACTGGTTCTGTCCCCAGCACTTGTGCAGACCGCGATTCCTACGGTAACAAGGCAACTGGACAGAGGGATGTTATTTATAGGGAGCACGTTGGACTGTCAGTGTTGTTAAGAACAGTGCGGGTGGAGGAAGAGGTGGAGGAAGGCGAAGCAGACAATACCAGTGCAGCACCAACCGCCATAGTGGATACCACAAACGCGATAGATTTCGATGATTTCGATGATGATGGTGAACGAACATCAGAACGTGCTTGGAAATCGGATCGCTGATGCCAGGACAATCCGAAAGACTTATACGGAGAGTTGAAGCTTGAGGCCAAGATGACTATGAATGGCATAGCTCCTGCCACACCCCTCGACTACTTCCTCGCTAACCATTCTCGGTACCCAGCGCGACCTCTCTATTCATAACTTACCAATCGCAAACTGCATGTTTTGGGTGGCGGTGGATCTGGTCTTTCCTTGTATGGCAGTCCCACCTGCAGAGTAAATGGTATGATGACTCATGAAAAAACCAGCGGCAAAGAGCGGTACAATCGTTATCAGTACGGACGCCAATCTGTCACTTGGAGTATCTCATGTGCGTTTCTTCTTCCAGCCTTGAGATGAGGTGGGCTGAGCTAATCTAGAATGGGAACGACATCAGATTGCGACCAGGGCTGCCAAGATGAATTTGGTTATTCCGACGTGTATACTGGGGACTACTGAAGTTGGTGCCAGTCCATTCTTCCAGCACACAGCCATTTTGTATGTGATGACAAATGTTATACAGTCACCCTCGAACTGGGTGTGTTTCCTAGGCTTCTAAATGTTTTTATGGTGTCTGATTCATGGACGCCACCGAGAGACAGATTATCAAAGACATGGACAGGAACATGCCTCATGCATGAATCAAGGCATGTAGCTATGCGATCCCTTCGTGCTGATCCTCCAAGAGGACGAAACCTTCGGTTTGTTCATTGGCAAGACAGAGAGAGGCAAAATAAGAAGAAAAGACATGACACCGATGAGTGAGAAGGTGATATCCCCTGTTGTCTTGTATCATGGACAGGATGCCAATGATGTTCCAAACTAGTCATCTCAGTACCTCGCAGGATGTTTTTATACAGATAAATCAGGCGTTTTTGACATGACGACAACCGACGGCATCTTCAGTGCTTCTAGCAGTGCCAATAAGAATATTACCTCGACTCTTCAGGTCGGGGTCACTGTGGGACCTAACAGCCAGTGGCTGGTGCTCATCTGGCCCCAGGGGATCATGGAGGTTCGTTCGCTCGCTTGCCTAACTTGGATTCAAAGGACTCATGACGCTGCTTGATTAGATATGGTTCCCCCCAAAGCTGACACTCGTGTTTTCGAGCATGGCTATTAGCACTCTTGAGCTAGTGCTGAACGACTCCTTTGATCCACCTGTGCTTTCTCCTCCTCAAGACCTGCCATGCAAACCAAAAGACCTCAATATTGAACAGATTCTCATTGCACCCCTGGGAGGGCGGCTCCAACTCCTCATCTCTTGATATGCCCATCCCCTTGACTCGTGGTTTATCATCTAATTAAACCTCTTTAGGTATACATGCGTTGCAGACACTTGGCCATTTACGAAGTCCACCGCTTATCCACGCCTCTGTCCAGCAGGCGCTCCGCTTTTTTGAGAATCATCTTCACAAAAGCATTGAGTCGGACGTTCGAGCTGTCTAAACCAGAAGAAGCATAAAAAAAGGTGCTTGTGGAGCAGAAGCGGATATTCCACACGTTCATCCCATTCGTCACTTCTCCGATGTCCTTGAACATCAGTGGTGGCCACACGCTCACCAGCATCCTCTTCACTGGTGATAGACCAAGCTGGATCATATGCACGGACAAAGGTGACCTGATGTTGTTCCCAAAGTGGACATGCGGTTGTGCACGCCTTTATGGCATGTTTGCTGTGGGGTGTCAACAGCAGAGTTCTTGATAGACTCTGATGAGGTAACATTATACAACCCTCGACTCGCTCTTCATCGAGGCATTATGCTAAACGGATTGTTCGTTAGGGCCCTAGTCTTCTGCGTCGTTGATCGTTGCTGCGTCTCCATTGCAAGCCCCGTTCTCCTCGTATGATGAGGACAACAGTATCCGTTGGGATCCGGATGGTGAGCGTGTCGTTTGAGATCCGTGTGGGTCGAGATGCTAAAGGGGCGTAGGCGCAGGTGTTTCATTCCCACAATGTGACTGTTCGACGTTGGAGCTTATTTCTCCAGACAGTTGGATCACCATGGACGGGTGGGTCGCCTCCGTTTGTATGCAAGGGATCGTTTGACCTGTTTATAGATATGAATTCGCTTTTAATCAACACATGGATGCTCTAGAGTGCATGACGTTGGAGATGTTGAGTACGGAATCTGGGAATAGAAATTTCCTTGTGGTTGGAATGAGCATCGACCATGGTGAGGATCTGGCCGTCACAGGCGCAGTGAGTGATGTAGTTCCTGTCATGATTTCCATTATTTAGCACTGCATGTTCTCTTTAGACCTATGTCTTCGAGGTTATTGAAGTGGTGCCTCACCCATCATCTACCATTCGGCGATGGCATAAATTGAAACCATGCGTTCGTGATGACACCAAGGAACCTATGACTGCACTCTGTGGAACCAATGATTACTTAGTGTCGTCTATGGGACAAAAGGTGGATTGGGGATCATACTGCAATCATCACTTGGGTTAATGTGAATCCTTTAGGTATTTGCCAGGGCCTTTGACCTTGACGAGCGCCTCATTGGCGTTGCGTTCCTGGATGTCAGCATCTATGTCACCAGCCTGCGAGTGCTCAACAACCTGTTGTTGATCAAGAGAGTCTTGCTCGTTGCCTTCCAAGTATGTACATTCTTGTTCCACGCAGCACAGATGGTGAATTTCAATCCTAGGAGGACCCATACAAACTGGTGATCCTGGCCAACAACATGCGGCGGACAACGTCAACTTTTTCTTTATGAACGATCATTCTCAATGACAAAGAGGGCATGTTGCATATGCTCACTTACGACCTGAGCGGTATGCGCTCCTTTCGAGTCGATTTGTTGATTTTGACGTGCGATCCTTGTCTGATTTAGATCCCAATTCGAGAGCTGGTCAACATCTCATGTGTTGCACAGAGTTCCACTGCCACAAGGAGTGTTGAGCATCACGCATGATCGCGCGGCGAACGAAAGAGGACAATGAGTTCCCGCAGGCCAAGCTTATCTCTGGTATGCTCCCCTTTTGCTCTGTGACTTGTAGGACCCCATGTTTGATATTGACATGAACCCCAATGCCTTGGCATATGTTTTCAGATGCGATAGCTGCCGGAATTCAGTACCACCGAAACCAGTGCTCAGCACTAGTACTGGGGTCGACCAAACATCGCATAACAGCGAAGTTTGAACTTACTGGTTGATTGGTTGACCAATCGATCCCTACCGCACTAGTGCACCAATTCGCCTAATTTTTGTGCTCTGATCAGTGACATGCCGGACAGGTGGCTTCCAAGCCTTTTTGGGTGGCTGATTGGCAAGCCAAGATGCAAAACACTGCCTCCAACGAGGTGATAAGCGAGATGGCCTCGCCGAGAGCATACCTGCATTTTCCTATTCAGATCAGACGAGTTCTGTCACACTCTCTTGCCCAGCCTCATGCCCACCGACACCCACAACTTCCAGTTGGGCACCATTGGACACACGTTGGATGGGGATGATGTCCTCCTCGTGATCGCGACAGGGAGCGGCAAGACAAACATGTTTATTCATCTCATTCTTACCACTCACCCATATACACCTCAAGGTGTCTCGTTCCCACTTGACCCAGCAATGGTAATTGTATGTCCCACAAAAGCTCGCTTTTTGCATTTCTCAACGGATTTTGCTCAACATACAGCACGAATTGGATGCATTTTCCGGACTGTCATGACGCCATTGCGTGTGTGAGGTGGGCACACGCAAAGTACCGTCATGTGGTCCCAGGTAAGTGGCTGCAGATGCTCAATGCTATTGGCACCCTTTCAATTGTCGCAGACCCAATGTCTGACCACCATAAATGTTCTGAATCGATGTTCCTCACCTTGAGGGAGACAATGTACAGGGTGCCGCCAGGGCTCACTGCTTCTTCTTGACGACCTGTGCAGCGAACGAGGTGAGTGTTGTCAGTTCAGCTGACGTGCTGAACATCTTCTTTGCTTCTTCAGAGTCATCCTCGACAATGTCATCCGGGTAATGCATCCAAGACTATAATGGGAACCTGATACTGCAACCAAATGTGCCCCCATGCCTGGAACTGCGTGGCAACAGCATGTTGAAGACTTGTTCGGCTCCCACCTCGTCCACTTACTATCTCTCCTCCTAGTCATCGTATACTCACTAGCTTCACCTATAGCACCATGAATATAGCCAATCTAGCTCAAAGCGTAAATCCAATCATGTATGTATATTTATTACACTCATAATTTTGTCCAGAATATGCTGAAAGTGGTTCCAGGACGAAAACGATTATTGTCAAAGGTAGGGTTGCAACGTTAGTCCTATTGCATGCATACTAACTCTATTCAGACATCGAAATTCGCACTCAAGTGTGGTGCAAGCTCATGGGTGTGAGGTGATACTACGTCGAATTTTCCTCTGGCAATACGTTGCGGTGGACAAAGAAGGCAAAGAGACAAAAATTCACACTTCTTGGGATAAGGAACTGTTTTTGTGGGTGCATGTCCATTATTATATGCCAGCGAAATGAAGTGTTGTCAGTGATGGGCACGATCGCTCCATCCTCTTCATAAAGGTTTATCAGAAGCACCGCATCAGAAAGGACAAGCTGGTTGGAAGTCTCACTGATACTATCAGCGGATTATTGTAAAAACTGAAGGATAGCAGTACGAAGACAGTGTGTATGACATGTTCTACTGATGCC
Source organism: Boletus sp. MG55 (assembly GCA_003313885.1). NCBI lineage: Eukaryota > Fungi > Basidiomycota > Agaricomycetes > Boletales > Boletaceae > Boletus > Boletus sp. MG55. The sequence goes on from QGOI01003747.1 coordinate 31,784, forward strand.
ATTTCCATGGTAATAGTTCTTCAAGAGCCACTGGGAAAAATTACGCTTGATGGACCTGATCTGGATCAGGTTTGCACTGGCTGCTAAGCCATGTGAGGACATTAAGGGATACTGACCCTATCACTTGTGCAGGCGAAACAGGCGAATCAGTAAGACGTGCCCTGGAGGAACAGGAGGATGTTGGAATCGGAGGGTAGGTTATGTCAGCTGCTCCATGTGGATGTATGACAGGTTGCATGCAGAATGAATGATATCCCTTTCTTCCTCCCTTTCTTCGTCTCATACACCCATGATCATTTCATAGATCTATTTTATTGGTCTGATTTACTCTTTCTTTGACACACCATACACGCTCAGCCTTTCAATATGCACCCCAAGTGCCTCGTCTGCCTTGAGCCTTACTGTTCAGGTTCCCATGTAGTCTCTCCTTCGTGCGGTGGGTCATTGATCACGAACTCAATGATTGGACGTCGAACTAACGAGCAGAAGGTCATTTACTGTGCCGAGGTTGTGCCCAAACGCTCATACTTCGCCATGCACAATGTCCGTTGCGGTGCGACAACGCTGTGATCACTGTGGAAAATATTCATGTTGTTCGTCTCACTTTGCAAGAAGATTTCATCCTGGACAGTGAAGCTGTCAAAGCAAGGTATAGTACATTCATCTTTGCATTTGCCCCCTCCTTTGTTGATTGAGCCACTTCCCATAGGGAAGCTCGCTTTGAGAAGCTTGCGCATGAAGATCAGCGCTACTCAAAAAGCTGTAGATATTCAGTCTGCACGCCTGCCACTGCGCATTAAGGGACTACTCACCACTCGCCGTCGACTCGAATTGACGCAGCACGAACTCGCGACAGCTACAAATGTACATGAAGAAGACAAGAAGCAGCTTTCCCAGCTGAGGGAGAAACTTGTTGCAATTCAATCAGAAGTAGGTTGTCATTCTTGATAAAATATTGGAGCTTATTCCACGTAGAATTTATCCTTGTGGGCCATGCTGAGCGAACTGCTTGCTGAAGCCGACGTTGATGCCGGAGACACCGAATCTGATGGTGATTATCAATCTACTCTATGGTGTGATCATTGATTAATTGCAGGACAGCGGTGCCAGCGATGGGTCAGCAACAATCTCCAAAGAGAACATTGAGCAGTGCTCGTGCCAAGTCCTCTAGTCTGGTCTGTGGTTCATTTGTCTCTCTTTCCATCACTAATGCTTTCCGAATATCTCTTAGAACAAACAAAAGAAGAAAGACTAATTGATGGCCAGGCCTCGGGATGCCAATGATTTCCATGATATTTGCTTATCTCATAACTATCAATCGTCTAGTTGCAGCGAATCGACTACCAAAAGGGTAGATATTAATCATTGGAAGTATTATGTAATGAGCTGTAGACGTAGTGAGCCACCTTGATCGGAATCTGTAGCCAACTGTTCACTCCCTCCGACCTTTCGTCATTTTGGCGGCTGATTGAGATCACCAAATTGCTTTGTCCTGCACATTTCTTTGTTCTCGAATGCATGGACTTGGTTGTCTAACCAGAGATGCTATTACGCCATGCTCCCCTACCCTCTGTTTCCCCCTTCGCATTGCTGTCTATTGAGTACTGATGGATATAACAGATCAAAGATTTGGTGCTCCAAGTACTGACTTAGCTTCTTCACACCTTGAAACAAACTCGACAGCTCAAGATGCACCACTTCATGATGCTGACAATTCGCTCTTAGACTTGGTCTCCAACACTGAAGTATTCGCAGTCCATGACAGTGTCGAATGGCACCTCTTGAGCTCCAAGCGGTCCACAAAGAGGAATTGGCCAAATAGCTACCACGAAGCAAAGTCCCTCAAGTCTCATGAAGATGCAGTACCGCAAATCGTGAGTACAGTTTTGATACACATCAAACTATGCTCATACTTAGCAGGTCCCTGAGCCCCCGAAGAAGCGGCCACTCCGAGAGTTTGGAGTAAAGGCAATGGCTGTGGTAATGACTGCATGGTCGGCCGTGAATGATATGGTTCAAGCGACAGAAACAAACATACTTGGGTTGAACAATGGTCCCGCCATTAGTCCTAGTGAATCCCAGTGAGGGGCCGTCGGGCTGGCAACTTTTTCGCCAAACGATTCGGAAATCCATGCGAGGACCCTTCAACCATCAAATCAGGATAATACAATATGGCATGATGGAAATGTCCTCGGTACTTGCACCTCCAATGTACACGGTGTTGTCGAAGTAAGGCAATCCCTGGACATTGGTGTCAGCGATATTTACACGCTCTTTAGCCTATGGGAAGTCAAAACCATCCAGTGGTGCCAGACTTCAGAGCCGTGACTCATCAATCCAGACCACTGTGCCCCCAAGTTTCAGTGATTCACGGGGGGCAGTCAGGTAGATGCACTGGCTCAGAACTAGATCCCACTCTGTTATCTCACGATGGCGATGCTCCCCAGCTACCATCCCAGCAGTCAGTGGAACTGTATAACCCTGCCATCATTGGGGCTGCACTTGTCAGTGATCAATCTCATCTATCTATGCACACTGACGATCTGCAGGGAAGTGCAGCTCATCAATCATACAATGGCCATGATGTAGAGCACCGAATGCTCGGTCCTCCCCCAGCGGTCCATTCCATAGCTGCACATGGACAGTTTCCTACTCTGGGTGGCAATGACAGCTGCAGAGCATTTGGCACACCTGGCTTGCACATGACGGTAGATATCTCATGGGGGTTCCCTGCCACTTTGGTCCCAGGCATTTAGGGCGCGCACAACCATTCCCCGCATTCTTATCAGCTCATCTCCGACAGCACCAGCACTGGAATAGTTTCCAGGAACACCGGGATGGCTGTAAGCCGACAGGGTTCACATCGTCTTGCAGATTCAGTGGCGGGAAGTGAGCCAGCACACCATTACCACTTAGACTCAGCTGGACGAAACATTCAGGTGCAAATGGGCTCAGCCTTGGCCGTTCAAAATACGTTATATGACTCAAGATATGCCACTTCCCAGTCCCAGCAGCTTCTCCACTCGTCTCAAACCCCCGTGATGGTATGCCTTCATGTCTCTCTGACTCTAGGACCTATCATATGAGCGATCAAACCATAGGTACCCACCATCTCATGGGCATGCACTATGCATCACCTTTGTCCGCAACTAGTGTGGGTCAGGCCCCGATGCTCCCTCCAGTCATGCGCACACCACCCTCTGGCGTTGACGCGGGTTTGGTCCCGACTAGCTGTGTTGGTGACCCAACCATACATAGTCACCAGCTTGCAAGTGTGCATCACACACCATCGTACAGCGTCAGCATGTCTCAGCCCCCGTTTCCCCCTCCGGCTGTGCATGCACCATCCTTTGACGTTGACATGAGTCAGGCTCCGATGCTCCCTCCGGTCATGTGCGCACCATCTTTTGGCGTTGGCACAGGTCTGGTCTCAAGTAGCTATGTTGGTGACCCAACCGTACACACCCACCAGCTCGCAAGCATGCACCACATACCATCGTCCAGCATCAGTATGTCCCAGCCTCTGTTCCCCGTTCCAGCTGTGCCTGCACCATCCTTTGATGTTGACATGGGTCAGGCTCCGATGCCGTCTAGTGTCAGCATACCACAGGCTCTGATCCCCCCTCCGGCTGTGTGCGCACCATCTTTTGGCATTAGTGTGCATCAGGCTTTGATGTCATCTAGTGTCGGTGTACCACACTCTGATCCCCCCTCCAGCTGTGCGTCCCCAATCCTTTGGTGTTGGCATGGGCCAGGCTCCGATGTCATCTAGGGTTGGCATACCACAGGCTCCGATCCCCCCTCTGGTCAGGCGCGCACCATCCTTTGGTGTTGGCATGCCTCGGGCTCTGACTGTCCCTTCAGTCATGCAGACAGCTGACTCTGCAACTGGTCACATTGGTGTCGGCATCCAACCTGACCCCGCAATGAAACCTTCAATTCAAGTGCGTATGGTAGACTTTTGATACTGTGTCAATGCTCATCATTGTCCGATGCAATGGATGGCGTGATTGTTCTAGGGTCCTGCACTGGAACTTCAAACTCAATTGATTGGTTTGATTTCACAGATGCTCTCTGAGCTCGTCACCATGGTGAATTCATCGTCCCTCGAGCAGAAGGAGAACATTCAGCAGTTACATACAGAATTGCACTCTCGCAGGGGGGAAGCGAATCATATATGTGTTGCTGGAACAGGAACAGGCCAACAACAACAGAGTTCTTCAAACAGTGTTCCTGTGGCAGGAGGGGTGCACCCAGAATCCACCTGAGGATGAAATGACCTACAGAGGATCCATATCAAAACGAGCCTGCCCACTGGAAGTTCCAAGTAAGGATACTTTATCCATTGAAGCCACTGAAACTGACATGACCGCCCGTAGCAAAGCATACAGAAACACCTTCTGGCCATGTTCAAAATCCCAACCTACTATTATCTTGACCTATTACCCCCTCCTCTTTCCGATGATGAGATTACTGCGTTTAACAGACATGATCCTGGTTGCACTGTTATTACGGAAGCTGATTTTCATATCAACCTATCTCGCTCACGGAATATTCCCTTCAATATCAAGGCGATTCGGATATTCGCTGAAGACTTCAGGTGCAAAGTAATCGAATCAAAGTGGTACAGTTTTCCAACACCTCTGCCAGACAAGTATCTAGTATTGGAGTACATCGAACTTTCCCTCTACTTCCACCTTTACTACGTGAAACAAGCATATGGTTCCTCAAAAGATTCAGTGGCGGAACGACATAACAGGCTCAAGAATGCTGCTCGCAGCACACGCAAGACAAGGGTATGTGAAACAAACATCAAAGAATTCTTTGCTTCTAACAGACTCATAATGTAGCTCTTTCTCAGCTGGGCAGACTGTGTGGCTAAGGATGACCAACTTGTCATCTACAACGATCTTATGCAGCTCATCAGCTCTCAGGGAATGAGCTCGGACAAGTCTGACCCTGAAGAACCAGACCTACCTAAGGTATATCGAAGAATAAATCCAGCGTGGCGTAGTCGGGAGTTGGGTGATTTGCAGCATCTGATTGACCGAACCATTCTTCACAATTGAAGGCCTTGTGTGGATCACTGAGCGCTTCGAGGACAGAAGCCTTGCCGGCGTAAACATACCATGATCATTAACCAAGATTCCGTTGTGCCACCAGGACTTCCACACAACTGTTACGATGAAGAATGGTTGAATACGTTGTTACCAAGTGAGATGAAAATGCTACGAATGTAGGCAGACAAACAATACAACTTTACGATTGGCACCATAGGTCTGTGCTCTACCGAGTCCACAAACCACAATGCTCATTACAGAAACAGAACACGCTGCTGTGGAAAGGCCCAGGGATGCTCAAATGAATGTTGGGAATGCTCGAATGGCTGACGACAACGACAGCACTGTTGAGGAGGACGAGAAGGACTTTACTGAGCAGTTATTGGGTATTTCAGACGAGGAGTGATTGACAATTGATCGACCAAGTATGTTTCGACTCCAAATCGATGGTTTGATTGAAGTACTATACATTGAATGGACTTCTAGCTAAATCATGCCCCTAGTTTCCATGTTCTTTCTATCTCAAGTCATAATCATATCTTGTCTCTCTTGTCTAGAATACTGATTCAACTTCTGTGATCTCTCTTGAAATTGGAACTATAGTATCTCAAATCGGTGAGCTGCATCTAGCAGCACCTAGTGACTCAATCAATGACAACTAGCGACACTAGTGACTCGAGCAGCAACATCCAGCGGCAAAGAGCACAGCGACCAGCCATTACCTTTCCACTACTCAATGTTTCAGCTGTGGTATGGTTGCGTCCATACCGAGCCGAAATTCATGGTTTCAGGTACTACCCTGCGAAGTTGCCATGCCACTGAACTTTAGAGTAATGACTTGTCCATTACAGAATTCGCCACAAAGATGACAATGAAAGTAATATGACTGAATTATGCAAGGCATTGCCGACACAATAAATAATTATTTTGTAAGGTGTCAGACATTCCTTCTTCCTCCTGTAAAATCAATCTTCAGTAGTGAATTTGTATTGTCATTTTATTGATAAAGTTCAACACATTAGCATAGTAATGGCTTGGGAACTTCTGTTAGGAAGCTTGGAGATCTGAGAGGGTACCGGACAACACATTTTATTCATAAAATTATGTGTTACATTGGGGATTTAGATTCTCTACTGCCCTCGTCACATTTTTAATCATGAGATATCCTATACCTGGCTAAAACCATACCAAAACTTAGAATTTCAGGCATGTCTTTGAAGCCAGGTTTCTCTCATGAAGTTATAAACTTAAGGAGTGTAACAGGTGCATGTCGGGCAGTCCATTACTGCTTTATGCCCAAGGTGCATACGGTTGAGTGTGTCATCAGAGGTAGGGCAGTGCAGGCCCTCTTGGATCAGGGCATAGATAGCGGCTGTTGTTGAGTTGTCGAGGCCACCTGCAGCCTTGATGCAATTAATCATTTCTTGAGCAAGGTGGCAGGCCCAGCAGAGGGCATCGTCAGCATCGTGTGCTGAGATTCCGTTTGCTGCAAGGTATGCTGTGACCTCGGCCAGGGTTGCCTTCTTGGTAAATGGCCCAGTCCAGGGGATGGTGCAACCAATGTGCAGGCCTACTTCAGCCCAGTGGAGGAGGTTGTGGTACCACCTGGGTACAAGGAGGAGCTGTACCAGCTCACATTGCCATATCATTCAGTTAAAGTTGTTGTGTGGTGCAGGGGCCAGGCACTCCAATAGGAGGGATCTGCGAACCTGCAGGCGAGTGGGATGCCTCATTTGCCCTGGGAAAGACTTTTCGGAGCCCATCTGCTCCTTTTCCTCATGGCACAGCATCTGGCACTACTTGATGAACTTGACCCACTGGTCAGCTGGGACATCAAGGGGTGGCACCTCGCGAGGGATGGTCGGGTTTCTCCCCGAGACGTTGAGATGAATATGCCTCTTGGGGCAAGATGAGCATGTGAGCTGGGCAGGTGGTTCTGGCCCAATGACCTTGGTAGTTCCTGATGTGGACCCTTTGTGGTCCAAAGTGGTGAGCCGCAGGGGTAGTGGGATGCCTGTCATCAATGCTACCCTGGGAGCATATGAGGCACTTGGAGCTGATGATCTGCCCTTGGTCGGTGAGGAGAAGTTGCTTGTGAGCTCAAGCTTCCTCCCTCCTCGACTGCCTCTTCTGCTTGGTTTTTTCAGCATACCAAGCTGGGAGCTTCCAGGTGTGGACAGCAATGTTCACGAGCTCGCTCATATGGAGGTCTTTGTACCTCTTTCATATGTTGAGGTAGGTAACCAGGTCCAGGGCCTGGTGGGTCATTGGTGTGTGCTTCTCCTGCTCCCATTGCGCATCTTTGAATAGGGCGCACACTTCATCTCAGAAATTAAAGAGGCAGATGGGCCCCAGGGCCTTGTCCTCGAACCGAGTGGGGCCATCGGGGTTCCATCAACTAGTTCAGCAGGGAAACTCCTCACATTGGAGGCTATGGAGCGCTCGCTGCCTTGGTATGCATAGAGTTTGTCTCCTTTGCACACAAAGAGGGTCCAATGGCCACTGGAGTTGGTGCCATCACTGAGGACAAGGACATTTGATGGGTGCTCTCCCCCTCTAATAGGCAGGAAGAGTCTTGCTGACACTGGCATAGATTCGAAGTTGCATGGCTGTTCGACCACGGGTGCAGAGGGGCGTGTGGCCTCAAATGGCACGTCATCCTCATAAGGGAGGATAGGCGAGGTCTCCTCGTACGAGGTAGGGGCCTCCTGTTCCTTGTCCTTGCAGGAGCTGGGGACTGATGATAATGCAGGCATGTCCTGCAGGCGTTGGTGAAGGGAGGAGGCGGGGGCATCCTGCAATCGCTGTTGTAGAGGTTGATGACAAGCAGGGGTCACCTGCACCCTCCCCCTCGAAAAGGAAGCTGTTGCTGATGGGCCAGCCTCAGGCCCTGAGAGGTCAAGGTCCATTCTGAGCGATGCAAGTTGGGTGTGCTTGTGCTAATGGGCTTCTTCATGCATGGTCTGAGTTGCAGTAGGTGCAGCAGGGCACAACAACTGCATAATATCTTTGCACATGGATGTGAGTTCAGCATGAAGCATGTTGCACTCTTTGGCAACATCATTGCACTCATCCGTGACACAATCCAGGTGGGCAGACAGGATTGAGTATGGCTCCTGCTGGCAGTATCTGGAGGAGTTGACATTTATACTTCAAGCCTATCAACAAACTAGCCATGTTACTTCCAGAGGTTTCAGCTATTCCAGAAGTTCCAGAAGTTTCAGTTATCTTCCAGAGTTCTTCCAGCTTTTCCAGAGCTCCAATATAAACATCAAATGAACAAATGTTTACAAACTATATGTTTACTTTTCCCACACAATTTTCCCA
>QGOI01003755.1:0-23527 GCA_003313885.1 Boletus sp. MG55
GCTCAAAACGACTCAATAATGAGTTCCCAAGGTTGGCAAACCAAGCTCGCTTGTTGGGATGGTGATTAGGAGTGAGACGGACTGCTTCCTCAAACATCAAGATGGACTTGTCGACGTCCGCGAGGTTACCGAGGCGCTCAAAGCGATGGGATATTGAGGACCCAAGGTTGGACAACAGAGTTGCCTTGTTGGGGTGGTCATTGGGAGTGAGACGGATCGCCTCTTCTTTCATCGAAATGGACGTGTCCATGTCCGCGAAGTCACCGAGACGTAGAAAGCGATGCAACAATGAGTTCCCGAGGTTGGTCAACCGACCTGGCTCGTCAGGATGACCACTGGGAGTGAGACTGACTGCTTCCTGAAACATCGAAATGGATTTGTCCATGTCTGCGAGGTCACCGAAACGCTCAAAGCGGCTCGATAATGCGGTCGCGAGGTTGTTCAACAGAACTGCCTTGTTGGGATGGTCACTGGGAATGAGACTGACTGCTTCCTGAAACACCGAAATGGATTTGTCGATGTCCACGGGGTCACCGAGGCGCACAAAGCGATTCAATAATGAGGACCCGAGGTTGTGCAACAGAGCTAGCTGGTCGGGATGGACATTGGGAGTGAGACGGACTGCCTCCTCGAACATTAAAATGGACTTGTCGATGTCTGCGAGGTCATCGAGACACTGAAAGCGACTAGAGAGTGAGTTCCCGAGGTTGGACAACCAATCTGGCTTATCGGGATGGTCATTGGGAGCGAGACGGACCGCCTCCTCAAACATCGAAATGGACTTGTCCATGTCTGCGAGGTCACCGATACGCTGAAAGCGACACAATATTGAGGATCCGAGGTTGGACAACCGACCTGGCTTGTCGGGATAGTCACTGGGAGTGAGACGGACAGCTTCCTCAAACATCGAAATCGACTTCTCGATGTCTGCGAGATCACCGAGTAGCTCAAAACGCCTCAAGAAGGCGATCCCGAGCTTGTTCAACCAACCTGGCTTGTCGGGATCGCCATCGGGAGTGAGCAAGTCTGCCTCCTCTTTCATCGAAATGCACTTGTCGATGTCCGCGAGGTCACCGAGGCGCTCAAAGCGGCGAAATAACGAGACCCCGAGCTGGTTGAGCAACGCTGGCTTCTCGGGGTGTCCATCCGGAGTGAGCTGCAAGGCATACTCCAACATAACAATTGCCTCGTGGATGTCAACAAGGTCGCCATTGCCCTCGAATCGACGACACAATAAGTTTCCAAGGTCAGCCAGTACTGCAGGCCGGCGAGGATTCCGATCTGACAAGTCCAGCAGCATAGCCCGCGCCATCCGTATCAACTCCTCATCATCAGGTTTTGCACTGTCTACCTGAGATATCCCAGATTCCATCGCCTGGATCGTCACAGAGATCTCGGCCATCTGTAGTGCGAGGCAAGCTGCTCGATACGCATAACACTCCGCTGGGAAGAGCTCCGCTGTTCTGTAGAATAAATCCTTCGCTTCCGTCCTGTCGGTCTCGTTGCCTCGTCTCTGGAAACGGACCAGTAGAGCAAAACTGAGATCGAGTGCTGTCGCGCAGTGATCTGGGTGACTACTTGTGCGAAGCCGGAGTGCTTCCCGATACAATGTAATCGCCACATCTAGGTCAAGGTAACTATTATTGGCTTGAGAGCGAATGAACTTTGCATTGGCCAAGTTGAATAAGACAGTAGAGCGGGTAGGGTGGTCTGGGGGGCACATGTCCTCCACATGCTCAAAGCACGTGATAGCCTCGTCGAGATCTATTTGGTTCTGGAGCTGGCGGTAACGTAGGAGAGCACGATGTCCGTTATCTGTGAGTTGTTCCAGCTGGCTTATTGCGTCTGACTCCGGTAGCTATCGTCATACGGTTAGGACGCGTCAACAACGAGATGAACAGATCGCTCACGTCCAGTGTCGTTGTGGATTCATTGATGTCGCAAATGCGTCGTTCGGCGATGATGCTGACTGACGAACATGATGGAAAAACCTCATCTCTCTGAACCGGAAACCTGATAGCTACAAGGAGACGTCAAAGAGCGGGTATGATAGTGGAGTGAAGTTACTCACGCTGGAGCTTTTGATTCAGATCGAGTACGTCTCCCACGGTAATCTTGAATTGGCGAAGTAATTCTCCATCTCCAAACCTTGGTCCGAGCTCGAAGGATGCGTAGACCTTGAACAATATGGAAGATGATCGTTCCGATGGCCTTGAACCTTAGTCAGTACAAAGTAGAGAAACTGAGGAGCGTAGTGACTCACAAGAGGATCTCTTCATCCCATTCCACCACATCCTTGCCTACCGATACGGACTTGTTCAAAGTTTTCGTGGTCCTCCCATCGGCTTCTATAATAGCATAGAAGCCTGCTGGCAAGCGACGGAGGCCAGACACAACATCTGTGGCACGGATGTCTGCACAGGGATGTTAACGATTCATCCAGTATGTCCCACATGACCACTTACGAGTTATGAAGACATGTTCGGGTTTACTTGTATCAGACGAGTCCGAGTCCGAGTCGTCTGATCTCCCTCTTTCCTGAGCACGTTGTGGTTGCAGGGAAAAAGGTGAAGTCAAGAGTGGATTGTCTTCATCCATGAGTGCAAAGCGCAGAGGGAAGAAAAGAACACGGAGGAAAAACATTGATCTAGTTCTGAGCGGAGATTCTGCAGCAATGGGTTTATAAAGGCGGCCACAGGATGCACTGCGGCGTTGCCGCGCACATGTTTGATGGAGAATGGAGCGAACCTGTCAATGGGATCATTTCACCCCTCACAGCCGCTACAGGTCCTCGCACCTAAATGGCACGAACACTCACACGAAGAGATCTAATCTGCCATTGCACAACTGCCAGAGCCCTGTCGAGTCCCCCTCCGGTGCCCATCCCCATCCCCATTGTATCGCCCTCCGCATCTTGTCACCCGCCCCCTACAATTTATTATGCCCCCGACTTGAACTCGACGAAACTCGGAAATTGTTGGAGGCGACGTAAAAGGAGAACCATACATACGGCGCGGGCAGAATCACAGCTTTGGGTTCTCGCCATCGCTTTCGGCGGCCGTTAAAGAAGCTTAATGTTGCTTCGTGCGAATCCATCTGGATGGCAAGGGACGGCGACGCGTCACCGCATGGGAACGACAAAATGCTGGTGGGCACCCAGAAGAGTCTCCAATGGTGGCTCGGACGGCCCGTGGGATCATACCTACAGGTCACTGATAGCTTCTACTGTAAACAATCTCATTCTACCCGCCTTCACCCACACATCGCAACCACACTCGCGGAGGGTCGCTGGCAGCACACTCTCGCAGTCACTGCTTATGCCAACTCCCTCTGTTGGGTAAGTGAGTGGTAGTCTAAACGGCCCTGGAAGAGCGGTGGTCGAGGTAGTGGTTAAGCCCCTGACGAGAGCTTTCGCCGGTTCCCATCCCTCAGCCTAGGTTGCCCTCCCTCGCACACTAACTCACCTCTCGCTCCTAGACTCCCGCCCCGGTGCCATCACATAACGATGTTCCCATGGATGATTGATACCCACGATATCAAGCTAAAGGCAGGAACGACTCCTATCAGTTTGCACTGCCCAGACTAAGCCCGACTATGGCACCCTGTCAAACAGGGTTGTGTGGCTATCATCTGGACCGTATATACAGCATTCGGTGGAGCGGTACCTCGAGTCGCACTGGCAAGGCCCACCTCGTGATTAGTACTAGCGTCCACCGATCGCATTTGCATTTCAAGTAATCGGACACATCGAAATCGAGTTTAGAATCATGGAGTTGGCATGTCAGAGTGCATATCGTAGCATAGTCGATGCGGAGCAGAATAGCGAGCATGCGATGTATAAAAAAAACAAAAAGAAAACGGGGAATTCGCAACCGACGCTCCGTCTGCCTCCGACTCCAAGGCTATTCCGCCATACATGGCGACGTCGCGGCGTATATAGCCATATACAACACCAGTTTATTTCTCTGGGTTGGGGTTCCTAGAGGACGAACGTCGCGGTCAGCCAACCACCGAGGAACGACGAGGCCCGTCAAGAGTCAAAGGTGATACGCACATTCTCCGCTTGCCGCCAGGCAGCGTGGTGACGTTGACGAATCTATACCCCACGTCGTCAGCGATTCCCTCGACGCATCGTGCGTTTCGTTCTTTGCGTAGGACATACCTGCGGTTGTAGAGCATGCGCTTCTTGGCACGACCCCTCGGAGTCTTCTTCTTTTCTTGCTTCTCCACCTTTGGTGTCTGCGACTTGACCTTGCCGGCACGCGCAAGAGAACCGTGAACTGTGATGTGATGGATAGGACGACAACGCAGGTTCAATGTACGTTCGATGGCGGGGGATATCGATGACCGACGACGTACCTTTACCCATATTGTCGACGATGAGGGGAACTCGACCCGATCGCGGGTTACTTGATGTAAGGTTCGCCGGCCGGTGATTGCCGAACAACTGTATCGTAATATGCCAGCCACAAACCTTATCTTGCCACAACCTAAACAACACCGCTCGGGGATGGTGAATGCGGCCCGCAGATGGGCTGATATCGGCAATTTGAGCACTACACGTATACTGCCATCGAATTCGTGATATCAGTCAGGTTCAGACGAGATCAGATGGCATTATAGTAAGCTACTGTTTCAATACGCTGCCCAGCAGACTCCATTCAGTACATGTTCTACAAGTCAATTACAAATACTAGTAGCAGCTGTATTCATACCAGGTTACCAGTCCTAGATCTTATTACGTCCTCGCAGAACCAACCACTTTTCTATGAAGCAGTCGGTTCTCAACGCATTAAAGCAACCCATGTTCAATAGATACCAATCCAGGCATCCGATGGCAGTCGTACAATAGTTCACAATACCGTGCCCATGTCATTTGCGTGCTTGACGCTTCACCCGACGGTGAAAGAAGAGGACGTGCCCGTAAAGGGCTTGATCGCCCCCACCAGTCGTTTGGCATCGCCGTAGTACACGATTCGATACGTTCCGGCTACAACAAGGCAGTCTGTCAGATCTAGAATAAGTGAAAACACCCGTCTACTCACAAGGCGTATCATTCTCGATGGTCCTACGAAATGGCAAGGTCGGGTCAATATATGCGGGCCAAACCAATCCGGCAAGCTTACCAGCTAATATCAACAGTGCTCGTTCCGAACAAACTGCTCGTCCTACTCCACTGATAGATGGTAGACGGATGCGAGTCCGTGCGTACGGTCGTCCAGTCACCGTTCATAAGCCGGTCGACGGTAAGGAACGTGCCTTCAAGGCGGAGATTGTTCTGTCGTGATCGAGTCTTCAACCTCACTGACACCGCACCGTAAAGGACACTCACCCTCGGATTTGCCCCTACGAACTGCACGGTGACGGTGTCTCCCGCGAAATACGTTGTATTGTTCACATTCACCAAGACGTCTCCAAATTTGTTGGAACCGGCGTGGTCGACGACAACAGGCTTCTACAGATAGTGCGTGAGCGAGCGTTATATGATGAGAAGATAAGTAACAATGAACAGCAAGATTAGAACAGCATTAGTTGTGGAACACACCTGTAACGAAATTGCAACTGAAGTCTGCTCGGGTGGGGGAGGATCAGACGTCGGGAATCCAGTGACATTGTCCGCAAGGTATGGAACGAGAGCGCGATACCGATCGACATAGGCTTCGAGCGTCGCTGAATGTCCCCGACCAAGTCAGTCGTCAAAATTGTTTGTGGAAAATCAGACTAACCAGGCCCAAAGATCGTCGACGCCCCCTCGTATCGCTGGATCGAATATTCTTCGCGTGTTGTGACATAATGACCGTATGTATTAGCAGGACCGGCAATGACAATATAGGCTGAGTTGTCGAGAATGCCAGACGAGATGAGTTGATCACGCAGAGCCTCTCTAACGTTTCATAGCGAAAGCAAATCAGGCGTATGATGGTTGGCGCGAATAGACAAGCAGGAATCAGATCACTCTGGTCACACGGAGACATGGACATGCATACCGCATTCGCCGGCCGGCCATGGTCGTTAGCTCCCCGGGCATGACAAGGACAACGAAGTTGCCGACACGGAGCATTTGAATATCAACCGTGTGCGGTGACCATAAATATGGTGTCTCGGCGTAACCCTATATGCATGGGTAAAGTGGTGTTACAGACGGCGTGGAATTAGCGCGCACGGTATTCAGCAAGATAGGCTTCGGATGTTGACAATCGATCTGCTCCTGTGATGGAGGTGGAGTAACAGCACCTGGACAACTGTTGTTTTAGTACGCATCACGAAGGGGGTGAGATGCATATACCCTTGACGATCTGCCAAAATGGATTCCGAGGCTTGGATGAGTTACTGCCTTGAACGAAATCAAATGCTCCGGGGCCGTCACTTTCCGAATAATTTGATCAAGCAAAAATGCAAAATCGAGATGATCAACAGAGCACATCATAAGCAGCGCATCCTCCTTTCAGTGGAAGCAGACTGACGTCGTTCCACCAGCAAAGCCATACCCTGCGGAATTTGGTTGGTTTAGCAAGAACGACAGATAGGCAGGACAGCATGGGAACGGACCAAATGCTGCAGGGCAAGTCCTTGCGATGGTCCCGTTAGGCAGTGCGAAGGTATAATTCATACTGAAATGGTTTAGTACGTTAGCCAACGGCATATACTGCAGTTATTCCAGAGGTTCCTGAGATCAAAAGTCCAGATACGAGGGAGATTTGGAGGGTTCGAAACAAAGCGGAATACCTACATATTCATGTGAACATGCACACTCCTTACAGAACCCTTCACGCCCGTCAAAGTTGTCGTGTTTGCGGTTTCAATGGTAGTGTCTAGGCTCGTGAAAATAACTTTTGGAGCTGATGACTCCATGACTTCACGCGCAGCTTTAAATTGAGCATCCCCAATCAGGAAGTTGGAGGTAAAGTCAGACATGCGGAAACCTGGCCCGCTGTACATTCAGAGAAGCCAACGGTGAGTATAGCAAAAACGCGAGGGTGAAAACTTCACGGACCGACCGTGACAGTCCTGGGCGTACCCACCACATGTTGAGTGCTCATATTCGCAGAGTTGACCATGATGAGGTTGACCAGGAGATTCGCAGTATGCGCCCAGGCTAATGGTTTGCATAATGTTGATGAATGCACAGAGTTCGTTGAGATGTCAATCAGTTTTTAAATAACAGGTAGCCTGTCGACACTCACGTATTTGGGCTCGTGTCGCCGACATTGGCTAATGTGGAATAGAATGGCATTAGCGTGCGTGTCAACCATGCAGAACAATAACCCAAAGCGGATTCGGGAGGGAATTAAACTACATATACTTCGGGGAGGATGATGGAAGATGACATGTTGGACATACACTGGACGAACCCGGCCACGAAGCTGTTGTTTCCAGGAACAGTGTTTGGCTGAGCATACACTGAGTCACGACATGCGATGGCCGGATGAAAAGAGTTTATTGTAAGTCATGTTCAACACAAAGTTGCGGATGGCTCACATTCATATAAATATCCGGCCATCCCCTTGTTGTCCCCGCTGATCAGGGTGTTGTTCTTCGCTCATTGGGTCAACATCACCGCCGGTCCTTACTGGGCTGGTGAAATTATCTAACTCACCTCATACAAGCTAGTCCCATGCACCGGAAAGAAACTGATCAACCCCCTGGCATTTCCATCCGCATCGTCCAACCTAAGGACTGACATCTCCTTGTCTTGGTTGTACTGGTACTTCGCTCTTTCTTTCGCTGGATTAGCCATGTATGCAGTAGGGCTGCGATTGTGATTGGCACCCAGTAGAGTGGTGTTGCCGACTCTGATGGACCCCATAGCAAGAGAAGCGTGAGCTTTACGGATGGCATTGAGAGTTCCGTCTATGATCGCTTGTGCTGTCTGGTCGATATAACCAAGACTTGTGACCTGGGGAAGAAGGTCTTCGAGGTACCCACCGACACCCGCATGGGAATGGGTGCCAACAAGAGCCGTGTTTGAGGGCGTGTACAGGCCCCCAAGAACTGGGTCGTTAGAAAGAGCGTCAAGAATCCCACGGCGGACACCAGTGTCGCCCATGCAAATGTCAGACGAGATGAGGAGAATGCGGGAGGTAGGCGAGGTCGGGTCGCTGGGGTCAGTGATGATGAACGCACGAGAACGTTGGCGCATATGTAGGCCCGTGTCTGTCTGAGCCAGCGAGGCATATCCCTACAACATTGTCCATGAGACACTAGGCGAACAGGTCAAACACCAATCCACGTGCCATCATGTTGGTCTCTACGACTGGGCTGTTCGACAGTGATTAGACACGCAATGTGTACGAGTCGTACGAGACGGAGAAGGGAATGACGTACCCAGTGATGTCGCCAATACCAACGCCAATCAAGTACTGGCCGTCGTTGGCACCCAGAATAACTGCATTCTGAGTAGCGTTTTGAGCCAAGAGACCATCGCCAGCAGAGGTGAAGAACGCAAAAAGATAGAGTACCAACGCTTGCATGGCGTCCCTGATCCAAACGAGGGAGGAGAAAGGCTCTCCTACGTCTAAGAGAGGGAGATACATGGCTCTAATGATATGGTATGGCTACCGGCCTCTGGATGAGGACCAGGTGGTGAGTTTGGAAGACGCAAAGGTTGGTCGTGGCAGGTTTGGATGAAACAAGGTGCATGTTGTAGCACGTGGGACTAGTCGGTCCGAATAGAGCAGACTCGGACTGTCTTCTGTTCATCGTTGGGGAGACTAGCCAAGTCGCAACTAGGTGACTCGACTGGAACTACGAGGACCAAGTTCAACGCTTCTGAAGTGCTGATCAGTCTATTATTGGCAGGGCCGTTCTGTCGGTGCCACCTTCCCTTGCTGAAGGTCCGACTATCGCTCAGCCGTTACACACCTTCAACATCACAGTGATGCCATCCTCGAACCATCCAGTGTGGGCAGCATAGGGCCTATCTGCCAGCGGGAAGTTCGCTCAAACGTCCCCCCGCTCTTCCACAGATGACAGTTCATCCCACGTACGCTCGACAGTGTGCGCGACGAAGTTGCACACGGCATCGCCGTGCGTGCCATCACGAGAGCGACGACAATCGAAGGCGCAAGAATAAGTGTTTATTTCACCTTCTCCAAAAAAGGACGACGGTGTCTTCTTGCGCCGTGTAGCAGAGATCATTCGCGCGCGGCTACCTTCTCGTCATCTCTTTGCGATAGGAACGACCGGCGCTCCGTCGGCCACCTCTTCCACAAACACCAACACCCTAGTGATCACAGGTGCAGATGACGACGATGTCCAACGTGCAGTCCTCCTCTTCAGTTCCAAATTCCTAGGTCGAGTCGCCTCCGTCACCAATCACGGAAACTTCCTTGTGCCTTCGGTACATGAACTGTGAATCTCTATATTGAAGCACTAATTCTTTGTTAAGGGTTTTCGAAGTACTTAGCTTTGATAGAGGATGTCTATCTCTCTGGTTCCATTTCCGTCATAATGTGAGTATTCTCAGTTTTTTCAGCGCGTTGTAAGTAACGTTCAACATCCCCTCAGTTCTATCGCAAGTAAATATACACCGATCCTTATAATTGGTGTGCGCAAAGCAAAGCGATGATATACTTTGTCCGTCTTATCAACGGTCACCACACGTCCCTCTTCTGCACGTTGTTTACTGATGTCCGCAGCGAGTTTTTTTTTTGTTGGGTTGGGGTGGCGGTGAACCACCTTCTTTGCCTGACAGACCTCTTTATACGGCGCCTAGGTCAAAGCACAGATCGGAATTCGTGGAATGGTCTGTGCTTTGAGGACAAGGAAAAGTACAAAACAATCCAAGAGTTTCTCCCTTCCTAACATTCAAAACCTCACTCTTTGTTTCGCTATTATCCTCATGATCTCTACACTACAGTCTTTCACTTGCAATACATATACTTCACCGCTCGCCCCACTTCCTTCTCTCCCTGTTTGCCGGTGCGTGACCTGTGTCCCACACTCTCATCCCCTCTTCTTGACTTGACCAACACCATCAGCGAGTACTCGTACGCCCCGCTGCTGACAACGAGATCTCTCCCCCGTCTACAACCCCAGTGGTGGTGAGCTCTCTTCTCAAGGCCGGCAGTGGAGCTCACATCCCCCTGAATGTTCCTTATGCCTCTGTCCCCCAGTCTCATCCTTTCGACCCCATCGCTGCCCCAGCTACCCATTTGGCGGCAAGGACCCAGGTACAAAATACTTTTTAGTGAGATTCTGATGAGGACGATGACGACTTCCAGTCAGCAATCATCACTGGAGGTGTCACGGATGTCTGCTGCGAGACCATCTGTTATCGCCGCATCGAGTCTGAGCGGACGTATTGTGATGAATTTTGCGACGGTTACCGTAGACTCAAGGATGCCTTTCCTGAAGTCAAGCAAGGTTTCCCTCCTCACCCCACCCCCCACCCATGTCAAGTACCTTGATACATGACCCCACGACGACTTCAGATGAAGTTATGACAGGGTGCTGGTATCCCCTTTATGTAGCAACCTGATGTACTTTATCATCATTCATACTTGAGTGAAATACCATGTTCTGCATTATCATTTGAATGCCAGACTGAGTGTATGCAACTTAAACTACTGAGAAAATGTAGGACCATTTCCTTCCCAGTTCCCTTGCTCTTCCTGTGCCCTGTACCTCCCATGGAACTGGACAATGACCTTGATAGCATCCTTGTACACATCTTCTGGAGTTGTGACTGGTACTGAGGATGTCTTCGACCCCTTGAAAGCCTTTGGCAAGGTACTTTCCTCCAAGACCAGTGGCTTATACCACGAATGATAACCCTTGAGTGCAGCAGTTCCAACTGCTGCATACCAGTAACAGTTGAAGTCCATATCCAAATAGATAGGAGAACAGAGGCTGATGAGATACAGGAGTGAGATTACCTCATGGAGAGGTGGGCACTCGCCTGGAAGATGCCAGACCATGTCAGAGATTGTTATCAAGTTCTTCAAGGTACCTCTTCTGGTCCTCCTCTGAAAGGATTAATAGTGTATCACTTGTTGCCCCTCTGGTCTTTGAGGCTCTTGGACCTAACCTGCCTGATACTCTCTCTGCAACCAGGTACATCACATTTCAAGTTGGACACATGTGAGACAACTTGTTAGCAAAATTTGGCAACTTAACTTACCTTGACCTCGCATTATGGACCTGCATAAGTAGGAATTCGTGCTGGTAATGCAAGAATGAGCGCTTTCTATGCGTTACCCTGACAAGCTCTAACCCCTCAGCACTTCAAGTTTGAGGAGGGTTTGTGAGCATATCATCCTGACCCCATTCAGAAATAATAGTCTTGATCGTTGTGGTGCATGGGACCTCATGAAACAGCTGGAAATCAGGAAGTGGTGTATTGAAAACTGTCATATACCGAAACTCCGAACACTCCGGTGTAGACAATGAAAAGTGCCTCAAGGACCTATGAGGAATGGGTATTCCGGTCCGGAGGTTGCAGGAAGGTTAGAAGGGTGCGATAAGTCCAACCCAAAGGATCCGATATCGAAGGAAGGGCAAGAAGATCAATCCGGCTCGGTTTCACCAAGCTGAGCGCAGAGTCCGAGTCAAACCCGGGCTGGAACAATGAAGAACATGAGTCCGGTGAATCCGGACTACTGATAACGCAGGTACGAGTGACAAGAAAGCTAGAGCGGGGATGGAGTTCGAGACGACGGTGAGTACGGCGGGTTTTCTGTCTTAGACGTGGACGTGTGAGCCAAATGAAAGCTGTATCAACATTGCCAAGTACATGACTTTATAGTCTGGTGGTATCCAGTGCGCAAAAGAACGGGCTAATAAGGTTCGAACTAGTGCGTAACATAGTCAAACCCTAAGGTATGTAAGTCAGGTAAGAAGAAAGGGTCCTAGAGAATTGGGTAAGGAATGTAATGGATCTATTCATAGATCTGGTGTCCAAACAAGTGATATAGTGCGAGAGAGAGACCCGAAGGTCAAGGGAAAGGGAGTCCGAAGTGAAACAAAAGAGTCCATACGAGACCGGACTTACCTCAGACTCGGAATGGACGTTCCGGACTTGCGGACTGTGCGGACTGCCTTCGGACTCGGGTTTTCTGCGCTAGAGGCGGCAACGCTGAAGAGAAGCACAAAGCAAAGGCGGTCTCGGGTTATGACAAAGGGATGGTTATGGTTGGATTCAACTGTAGGGACCCCCGGTCCTCTACATCCGCAGGGGACTTAGCTACTGACTGTCCCCAGTCAGAACCACGTCAGATAGAGTTGTGTAGCGGCGGAGTCCGAAATAGACAATGCGGAGTCGGGATCCTATAAAAATGCTCGCACGGGTCCGCTCCATTCCTCACTAATCTTCTCTCTCTTCCCCCACCATGTCTTCGACATTTCAAAGTCGCCTCACAGCCATCAAGCAGCATCCCAACCCACTCGACGAACAACGCGCGGCCGCCCAGACCGCTGTCCAGCTGCTCACGGAACAAGTGGTGGATCAGGAAAGGTGCATGCCCGACGACAATGACAACTTGCGCGAGGATCAAGAGTTGTGGGTGATGAAGTTTTCCTCGCTCATGGTGAGTCTGCGAGTTGACGGCCTTCTGCATGCTCACCCGGGCCGACCTTTGCAGGAGTCCCTTGTCCTGAAGATAGAAGCAGCTACCGAACTCGGAATCAATTTCGAGCTCGGTCCCGACGAACAAAACGTCATCCTTCGGGGTGAGAAGGCCGCAGAACGGTGGAGGGCTGCGTGGTCCGTGCCGAAAATCAGTGAGCCCAAACCCAAGGCGGTCGCCGAACAGGGGACTCAGATGGAGGTTGAGGAATCCGCGCCGACCGCTGCAGCCGCGCCCGCCGTTGAGAGAGGGGTTACGGTTTCATCGGAGGCTGCATCGGCGGTGTCAGATGCGTCGTTCGCCATCCGAACAACAGGTAACAAGGTAGGTGTTTCGTGGTTGGTACCGCCTATGCAGAGCCCTTACCGGGATGCGCCAACAGCGAGCCCACATTGAAGAGGATGAGGACGGCGAAGATCCCGAGCCTACGCCAGTCCGAGAGAAGATGGGGTGGGATGAGCGGTGCGAGAAGTGTGTCAAGGCTGCGTTGGACTGTTTCAGTCCGAGGGACGGGGCGTGCGAGCGGTGCGTGAAAGGCAAGGTACGGTGCAGCAAGTCAACCAGATGGGGCGGCAAGAAGAAGAACCGCGCGGCTGAGGTAGCGATCGTCGGTAGGTCATTCTGAATCCGGGCCTCTGAATGGATACTAACAATAGCTGCAGCCAGACGGTCCCGGTTTCCCAAGGCAAGCTCATCTCGCCAGCACGCGGAGATCGTGCTGGTCTTGGACGAGGAGGACGCAGACGAGACCCCGGTGAAGACAAAGGGGAAAGCAAAAGCAGCTAGCAAGAAAGTCCCGGCCGTTGGTACGGACCGGTCTGACGTCGAGAAGAAGTGGGACCAGCTTTACAAGCTGGTGTATGAGCTGCAAGGCCAGATCCATGAGATCCAGGCCGCCATGGACGGGCTGCAAGCGGAGCACCTCGGTCTCCTCAGCAAGCTGTCCGAGATCATGAGCGAGTTGCGGGGTCTCCAGTAGATAGGTTTGGCGGTCTCCCTCGTTGCACACTGTACTCGTATTGTACCAATGTAGTATCTTGTCTGAGTCCGCATGGTGCTCTTGAAGTGTCCAAGTCCGAGTCCAAGCCCGCGTCCGAATCCGAATCCGAGTCTGGGTGATCAAAATAAGGAGTGTAAGTGATGAAAATGCTAATGGTGTAAGAATGAAACCGGTGTGCGAGTGTCCGACCCGTCTTGTCTTCCTTGGACTGCTTTCGCGTCTGCTCCTGCCTGGATCCCAGGTTCGGGTTTACTGCGGATTCAGGTCAGAAGGGGCGCCGTGTCTCGTGCGCGTACGAAGTCTGAATGTCTATATATATAGGCTGGGGAGACACGTTCGGAATGAAAGGGAATACTACGGATAGATGTTTTGATGGTTTATGGTTTCGGAATGACGGTTTTATGGTATGGACTATCTTTGCACTGATTGTTAATTCGAGAAACGAGGAAAGGAGATCACTGGACTAAACCCGGGGTTGAACGGAGCACACTATAGTACAGTGACAGTATATTGACGGTATATTTGTGGTATATTGGCGGTAGCGCGTGAGTGTCGGGATAGTGATTAGGAGGAGTGTGGTTATGCGTTGTCGGCAGTGACCGGGTCTTCATCTTCTGGCTCTTCAACATCTTCTCCTACCAGGTTATTCAGCTCTTCCTCGTCCAGTCCAGTGAGTTCTGTCACCGGGATTGATGTCCGAAACCTTGGATGGTACGGAATGACATGGAAGGCGGCATATCTAAGCCTTGATACTGATCCATCCAACTCTGCCAAGACATACGATCCTCCAGCTGTTCGGCGAAGGACTACCATCGGACCGAGATATCTCGGTTTCGTTTTCCGGTTCAGTTCCTTCTTGATGCGCGTATTCCACACAAGAACCAAGCTGCCCGGTTTATGGTCGAAGTCCATAATCCGGTTTCTGAACGCGTGCTCGAAGTGTCTAACGGACTCAAAACGTGCCTGAAGCATGCGTTCTCGGATTGAATCTATGTCGTCCTGATGCTTTTGGAGCTGTCGGGCTCTCCAAGCAATCAGTCCGGTGGAAGAGACTGGGTCAGTGTCTGGCAATGGAACCAGAAAGGTTGCTTCGGATAAGTCAAAAGGGAAAAGGGGCTCCACCCCGTGAACCATGAAGTATGGAGACAACCCGGTGGACCGCAGAGTTGTAATCCGCTCGGCCCAGAACACAGAGTGCGCGGCTGTGTGCCAGCGTGACTCTCCCCCCTCGGAAGTTTTAACGATGGCCTCCTGGACATCATAGTGCCTTCGTTCTACGATTCTGTTAGCCTGGGAGTTGTAGGGGGAGATGCGGATGTGCTGGATTTGATAACGCGCGGCCAAAATGTCTAACGCCTGAATAAAGGCCGGTCCGTTGTCAGTAACGATCTCGGACAGTGCGCCCCAATGGCACAGGATGTCCTCGAAGATGAAGGATGCGAGCGCGGAAGCATTCTCGGTCCGCAACATCCGCCATTCCGGATATGCCGTCAGAGCGCATCGGGCTTGTACAATATACCGGTAGCCACCGGATTGCGGCATTACCATGGTATCCAAATGAGCTTTGTGGAACAATCCGCCCATGATTGGAACACTTGGGGGGATGTGAAGCCTCTGGGTCTGTCAGATTTGGCACTCGTGGCAGGTCCGAATGAACCATTTCACGTCGTCGACCAACATCGGCCACCAAAATCGGAGCAGCAGATGGGTCCGGACTGAGAAGACACCCTTGTGCCCGAGGTCATTGTGGGCCTCCTTTATGAGTCTGTAGCGCCGCTGAACCGGTACTACTAGCTGGTGACGTCCGTGTGGTTCCCGACGCCACAGGGCACCATTGAGAATAAAGAACTTGGTGGTGGCATTTATGAATGATTGAAATTCTGAATCGGAAAGGTCAGCGGGGTGGGCATGGAGTTCAAGGAATGTGTGGATCTGCTGGATCCGCATCTCTTTGGCCTCAGCTTTCGCGGATCGCGGAATAATGGAAGTTTCCGGTGGAACGAGGGAATCCGTTGATGAAGAAAAACAGTTGAGGAAGAAATATACCAGGTCCGGAGAAATGAAAAGCGGAGAGGAGTCTAATGGATGGTAAAGAGAGTGGTAGGTGTAGGGAAAACGGGTAATTGGGGTTGAATCTAAAGCGGAAACGACAGGAATGGACTGCTCATTAAGGAGCGAGACCGAGAAAGAATAGGCATCGTCCAGCCATCCCTTGATGTCGTCATCCTCAGCAGGGTCTGCGTTGGAATGGGGGCGACGAGACAAACCGTCGGGTCCGGCATGGCGAGCCACGGAAACATGCACGAGGCGGAAATGGAACAGGAGGATTCCGGTGATCCACCGGTTGATGGTCGCATTCGGCTGTAGGTCCGGGTTATTGATCATACCCTGGACGTACTTTGCGTCGACTTCTACAGTGAGGTTAGTGACTCCAAAGATGAAGACACGGACTGCCCGGAGAGCTCGGAACAGTCTGTAGAGCTCTAGTTTTGCTTGCGAGTACCTGCTCTCGACGTCGGTGAGACTGATCAATCCGAAACGGTTCGGATAGCGTTTACTATCCTCCCCGATCTGCGACAAAATGAATCCGACTGCAATGACGGAAGTGTCCACGGCTAGGATAACTTCACGCCCGGATTCATAGTCGAGGCGGCGGAGCGCAGGGGACTTGATGATTTCGTCCTTCAGGCAAATCATCGCTTGTCAGTGCTGTTCCCCCCATTCAAAGGGAACGTCCTTCCGAGTCAGATTGACCAGCAGTCGTGCGATAGCAGCGAAATTGCGGATGAAAATCCGGAGGACTCCGCATGTACCTAGAAAACCGCGGACCTGCGAAGTGGTTTTGCATTCCGGCCAGTCCCGGATCTTTTGGACCTTGGCCTCGTGCAGAATCCGACCTTCGAAAGTACATTTGTGTCCAACGATGGTGGCGTCCGGAGCCGCTAGCATGAATTTCTTTGCCGAGACTGTTGCCCCGACATTCTCCAATCACTGTAAGATACGGTTAGTTACGATGAGGTGATTCCAAATGAATTTCCGGATTCCCGGATTGTCGGGTATGGTCTGGTATGACCCGTCTTCTCGCTGGTACCTGGTCATCTCGGATTTGACCGGTAGGTCATCCACGAATGGCATCGTGTGATGCGGAATCTCGTCCTGTAAGACAAATGCCATGTCGGCTTGGTATACTTGTACCGCGTTAGTGTGTCCCATCGGAAGAGTAGTGAGATGGTGTGGTCCAAGCGGGCTGTTGAAGGAAGTCATATCCCTGGACTCAATGTGCAACGGATGTTGATCATATCCGGCGAACAAGTCCAGCATACCATACACCACGTATCCGGCGAAGGATTCCGCTAAGTGCTCGACGAATGGTGGAACCGAGGAGTCCCTGATAGTAACCGCGTTTAGGGGCTGGAGGTCGTGTACTAACCGGAGTGTCTTTCCGTCCTGCTTGAGTATGCAGAACCAACAGGATCAGTACGCTGCAGCAGACGGTTCGTACACTCCGGAAGCGATCCGGTCTTTGATGATTTGTATTGCCTGGTCCCAGGCAGCCGGTGGAACCGGAATCATCAGGAAAAACCTCCCATGGATAATTCCTGGAAATATAAGAAAATTCCTCATAATATCTAGTAATACACATCATTATCAACATTTTCAGGTTTTTCAAGAATTATCATCGAATTCCTAGCCCCCCCTGAAAATACCTATATATTCCATGTATTTTCATGTATTTTCAGCTAAAATATGGTGGTATTCCTGAAATATAAAAAGGATATTTCTATTACCTTCTAGAATATCTACTATAGATACATATAGTCATGTACTACTATTAGATGTAATGCAATATAAGCTTACTATATGTATACTACACTTACTATAGAACTATGTATATACTACTAACTTATCCTAATACTACTACAATTTGTATGTGGTCCCCCACCATGACACTAACTAAAGGGTACTGTGCTTAACATTGCTAATGGGACAACATACAAAGTGTTCAAAGACTTAATACCATGATTAATATAACTGATCAGAAGATCTATATAACCCATTATCCAATGTACAGGTACACTTTGACAACACTTTGGGTACACTGTGACAACACTTTGGGTACACTTTGACAACACTTTGACTACACTTTGGATATACTTTGGGTATGATTTGAGTACACTTTGAATACACTTTGGATACACTGACTATGCTTTGGATATACTTTGACTATATATACTTCAGATGCACTTTGACTACACTTTATGTACACTTTGGTATACTTTTGTATATACTTTTTTGTGTACTTTTTATATAACCAAAACTAATCAATCAACTAATCCAGATTGGTTTGTATTTCATTGGTTGTGGTTAGGTTAGTACCTAATTGCTTGTGCCTGGTTTGTTCTCAGTTAGTTGTCACTGATTGGAATCTAGTTAGCATTTGGTTAGTTGACTGAAAAAACCTGAAATTATCATATAAAATATAAAATAATCTATATATTCTATAATATTTTGTATTTCTGAGCAGGAGGTCTTTTCTGATAGGCCAGTGATGCTTGATTGATATTTGGTTAGTCCCTGGTTGATCCTTGGATAGCTGTATATGGCTAGTATCAAGTTAGTATCTGTTGAGTATGTGATTAGTTTTTGGTCACTTTGGAAACAATTACTGAAAATACTTGGAAATACAAGTAATTTCAAGTAATTATTTGTCCAGCTTGCCATAGCCTGATAGAAAAACATGATATTATCATGTAAAATATTAAAATATGCATATATATTGACAATAATAGCAATTATCAGATATTTCAGTAAATTATCAGCCGGAGGTTTTTCCTGATGATGTTCCTGAGAATCCAAGGGGTATGCGGGATTGTCGGGATCTTCACCGGTGGGAAGTACCACTCATCTAGCCAGCCCCGCTCGGTTGGAATCCAAGCAAAGGCCTTCTCGTGGATGCGGACCAACCATCGGACCAACTTCAGCTCTTCGGGCCACAGCCATTTAGCCGGATCTAAGTCAAGCGCGTCTGCGCATGCCTGTGTGAAACAAATTCCGGGGGCGAAGTCCGGAGGGTGAGTAGGTAATGGAATGAGTCCGCCTAACGGCTCGTCGGGTAGTCATCTTATGACGCGGAACTCCTCGTCTAGAGGGGCTACAACGGAGCGGACCTTTTTCGAAACTGGTTTGTAAGCATAAGAATGAGACACTGGGTCGAAGTGGTAAACGGATTGAAGTGCAGAAATGTGAGACGGGACTAAGGAGGTCTGTGTTGAAGAAAGGTATGGATAAAGCGAAGAAGCGGATGAGCACGGCATTGAAGCGGCCGCGTCAGAGGGTATACGGAACGGAAGGGATGACATATAAGAAGCGGAATCGCAATCGCAATTGGAGCATTCGGAATGGTACTTTACACGGAATGTTACCTGATCTCCCCAACCTCGCGGCGGATCATCGATGTTCAAAAACCCATCTCAATGATGGATTGATGATTCGCGCAAAATAGTCCTTGGCGACAACGCGGACATCCTTCTGTCCAGGAGCAGGTAGGCAGTTTGAACACTTTTCTGGTGTTCGGATCTCGGAGTGTGATAGTCTGCGCTCCGTCTGGGAAGTCCTCTGTAGTAGCGGACATCAGGCAGTGGAACGGGCGGCCGAGCAGAAGGTCAAAGTTGGCATGCGGGATGACTTGGACTTGTAGGCATATCTCGCCCGCTCCGAAGTCCAATCGGAGGTTCTCCAAAACTCCGAGGGTGGATTCCGTGGAAGTGTTGGTGTTCGACATAGTGATAACGTGATCCGAGCGAACCGGAAGTCCTAAGCTCTCCCATACACGCTTGGGTATGGCAACGATCTCGGACCCGGTGTTGAGAACACCGGTGAGGATGAGACCAGTTCCGACAACCTTTCCTTCTAATGCGTGGAGCGGTAGGCTATGATGCGCTACGATGTCCCCTTTCTTGTCCCTGATGATGCTGTCACCATATTCCCGTTCAATGGCGCCCGGGTCACGACCAGACAATTCATTGACCTGTACAACGTTAGCCGTGGTTACTCGTTTAGATGCAGTGAGTTCTCGGAATTGCTTCTGGAACTCTGGCGCGAATGCGAAAAGGTCTTTCACCGGGACCGGAATGCTCGTCTCGAGTACCCGGTCGAGGACTCGCTTCGGTGCGGTCTCATCCTCTAAGGGGAAGGAGTACCTGTATTGGTTGGTGGGGATGAAAAGAGGTTCCAGATTAGCTTGCGATACGGTAGGAGAGATGTTACTGGTCCGAGAGGACGACGGCTGCAATGGTCCCACTGATGATGGCCCTGATCCGGACCCTGAGGCGGTTGCAGTATCGGACGCAGAGTCCTTTACCGGCGGAGGCGGTGCGATGGACCCAGTGGATTCCGGGGTAGCTCGTGCTGTGGCCCGGATCTCGGGTGACTCGATTTCTTCCGAGACCATAGCAGCTTGGGCGTTACAGTGGCCAAATGTCCGAGGCGGCATCTCGACGCCATCGAACCGGACTCTTTTTCCCTTTGGGTCTTTGCTCTGTTTCTCTGCTTGGAACGCCGCCCAAGCCTGTGCAATAAAAGGTTGAAAATCGGGATCAGCAAATGATGGGTTCTCGTCATCCTCGTCATCCCTGACCGAGGTCAGGAATGCGGACGGTTCGATGTCCAAAACTGCGTCAGTATCCGGGTAAGTAAGCGACAGAATACCCGTGGTGAGGTGTGGAGGTTGATCCCTGGTACTCAACAACCCGGTCGGGACAATAGTCCATTCCGAAGCCATTTTGTCCAAAGACTCCTTGAGACAGTTGCATCCCGGGATGCGTGGTATACTCCGGCCGTCTGGTCCGTATAGGCGACCGTCCGTGCCTCTAGTGGCCTTCCCGGACTGAATGTACTCCTCGACATGTTTGCAAGTCCCGAGGTAGTGACCAAACTCTCCGCAGAAGGCGCAGCCTCGGGGTCGGGCTTCAGTTTGTCTCTGCAGGTAAGTACTTTCCTGCTTAACCGCTGGAGGAGCGGTCGGAGTGGTGGATCCGCGGCTCGGAGTGGATACCGGCGCAGGAGATGCCCAAGCGGGAAAGTATGGTGCCTGCGAAGTGTTAGCGGCGTTTAAGGATGAAGGGATACCGGGTCGTAATGCGGAACCGGATAGTAAGAAAGTGGCTGCATTTAGGCAGTCCTCCACCAGGTACGGGTCGGACGGATGATGATCCGGCTTGACGATAGACAGACGGTATCGGACCTGTGCAGTGAGGTCGTCTGGTAGTCCGTAGAGGAACAGTGCATCGCGGTCCAGCTCGGACAACTTTTTGTTGTTAATGAGAGCGATAGCTATCTTCATGAACTTGCGCTGGTACTCTCCAAGTTCGGCCTGAGTACGCATAGGTTTCCTGTTCCATTCCTCTACGAGGTATTGGATGTCAGCATGACAATAACGGTTACTACCCTCGCATCCAGGGTATAACTTTTTAACAGCTGAGACAAATGCGTCCCAGTCTGGAGTGGACTGTGACGCCTCAGGAAGGAGCTCCCAGCATTCTGCTTCTTCTAGGTCCGCGTATCGGATCACATACTTAATTTTCACTCCTTCACCGATTCCGGCGTCATCTCCAAGGAGATCGACGTTCATAAGGAATCAGGGAAGTAGCGCCGGAGTCTTTCCATCGAAGGAAGGCGCACTCGACGATCCGGGGAGCGGCATACGGAATGTGGTCGGGTTTGACATTCCGGACGGATAGCTGGGTTGAAAGAGGTAAGATAGGGATGCGGATGATGTGGAAGAGGTCGGAGACGGTTCGGATGGTGGTGATGAACTTGGCGACGGAGTTAGTGGGGTGAGGGGTGAAGACAGTGACGAGATTGGGAAGGACGACTGTCTGGACCGCAGTGGTGTTGAGTGGATGAATTGACCGGGTATGGCAGGTGATGAGAGTAGTCCCTGAACTAGTGACGTAATGGACTTAGGTAAGTCAGGTGGTGGCGTACGCCGAATGAATGGGAGCATCGAGATTGGACTAGGCTCTGAATTCAACTCTATTGGTTGAATTGAGTCGTTACCCGAGACTTCCGAAGGTTCTTCAGGTCGGTGGTGGCGTGCTTCGGTGGCGGCCACAGGGATGAGTAGCAGTGGGTGTTCCGAGATTTGTAAGTCTCGGAGCTGGGTTAGCAACTTATCAAATGCTTGGCGGTGAGCAAGCGGCCTGAGTGATCTCCTGGTTGGCCCTTCAGAATCCCTCGCGGTGGGCTCCAGTTGTAGACAACGAAAAGTGCCTCAAGGACCTATGAGGAATGGGTATTCCGGTCCGGAGGTTGCAGGAAGGTTAGAAGGGTGCAATAAGTCCGACCCGAAGGATCCGATATCGAAGGAAGGGCAAGAAGATCAATCTGGCTCGGTTTCACCAAGCTGAGCGCAGAGTCCGAGTCAAACCCGGGCTGGAACAATGAAGAACACGAGTCCGGTGAATCCGGACTACTGATAACGCAGGTATGAGCGACAAGAAAGCTAGAGCAGGGACAGAGTTCGAGACGACGGCGAGTATGGCGGGTTTTCTGTCTTAGATGTGGACGTGTGAGCCAAATGAAAGCTGTATCAACATTGCCAAGTACATGACTTTATAGCCCGGTGGTATCCGGTGTGCAAAAGAACGGGCTAATAAGGTTCGAACTAGTGCGTAACATAGTCAAACCCTAAGGTATGTAAGTCAGGTAAGAAGAAAAGGTCCTAGAGAATTGGGTAAGGAATGTAATGGATCTATTCATAGATCTGGTGTCCAAACAAGTGATATAGTGTGAGAGAGAGACCCGAAGGTCAAGGGAAAGGGAGTCCGAAGTGAAACAAAAGAGTCCGTACGAGACCGGACTTACCTCAGACTCGGAATGGACGTTCCGGACTTGCAGACTGTGCAGACTGCCTTCGGACTCGGGTTTTCTGCGCTAGAGGCGGCGACGCTGAAGAGAAGCACAAAGCAAAGGCGGTCTTGGGTTATGACAAAGGGATGGTTATGGTCGGATTCAACTGTAGGGACCCCCGGTCCTCTACACCGGACCATCTCCGAGCTCATTCCGAGCTCTTTTCACTCCTCTGACCCCTTGGACTTCGACTCCAAAATCTCGGACTTCGCTCCATTTCATTTACAACATTTAGTTTCTCCGTTTGTACTAGTTCTCTTTCTGCATTCTACCCAATCCTGTGTTCGCTTAGGAGCACAGCTCCGGCTCCCGAACTCCTGGGCACAGCTCTGGCTTACTTACTTCCGAACCCCAGATTTCTTACCAATCTCCATTCCGTCTTACCGATCCATTACTAATGCACTTTCGGACTTCGTATATAAAGCTTTCTGAATCATGTACACATCTTTAGTCTGAATATTGACTTAGATACACCCTCTGTCCTCCAGGAATCCTTTGTCCCAACTCCGAAATACATCACCTCCGAAATCCAGGACTTAGACCTTGACGAGGGTGCAGCGCTCCGCTCCGAGTCGCTGAAGCCGAAAGTCCCATTCCATCCAACCAACTCCAGAGTTCTGGAGTTTCCCCCAGAGAAGTCTGATCTGGTCTTGTCTGGTCTGCATGGTCTTAACAAAAACTAAATATCCGGTGGGGGCCTGGGGAATGGTGCTGGAGCCAGCTGGGAAGGAAACTTCACTGGGAGCCTCAGCTTCTGTGGAGTTGTGACCAAGATTGACTGGAGTAGCAGCATGGTGTTGGCCTGGTGACTCAGATCCAGAATTGTTATGGTTGGAAGTGGATCTCCTGTGTGAGCCTTGGGAGGAGGTGGTTCCAGGGTCAGCTGAGGAGGGAGCAGCATTGGGGCAGCCTGCTGGTGGTGACCCAGAATAGGAGGAATGAATGTTATTGTTGGTGGTGGTAGCCTGAGAGCCCCTAAAGATGCCCAGGGCTCTGGAGCAAAAAAGCTAGAAATTAAGTCAGCATGCATGAGGACCCATATTTAAAGAAT
>QGOI01003758.1:0-15506 GCA_003313885.1 Boletus sp. MG55
AGTGTGATTGCGCTCTCCACGTATCACAGGCCACTTTGAGCGTCATATGAAAGTGACGAAAGTCATCCTCATTCACATAGAAGGGATTCAGGCGGTGACGACGCCGAACCACCATGCGAGGATGGTTGATTCCGGGTCAAGATCGTCGTCATTAGATGTCTTCGGGTCGCAGTTGGCGTGAATGTCTGGTACACGGGGATTACGCGGGTGCAGCATGAGGCTGAGGCCAGCTGCAAAAAAAAATGGGAGGCTCCGGTTGTCATCTTTGAGGGCCGCGTGGGGTGGGCTCATCTGCTTGATAGCAGCAAGTGTGGGAATTCCATTTATTGTCGAGATGGTTACTCCAGCCTTCTCGAGTGGATGGTCTATCGGGTGATATCAAATGATGAAAGATCGAGTGCAGTGGGGTCGAAAGTAAGGATAGGACGTACCGCCAACGAAGGATGCATCCGGGGGGGGACGTGCAGGAGAGGCCACCCCCACCCTCGTCCCGTGTCCACGACTCACGCCTGAATTTTTGAGCTGACCCATAAGTTTCTAGCTTGGAAACGATGGTTTCTTGCAGTTCATTGATGTAGTCAGTCATGCGGTCGCGCATGGGCCGAGGTGCAGAGGAGTTTAGGTGTGTGCCGAGCTGGCCATCGATCAGAACGGTATTCTTTCTTTACTCGGGACAGCTCACTGCAATCGGCCCTCTGCGAATTGATAAGCGTAGTAACAAACTTCGAGAGGTCCTCGACATCGATCATATTCAAATGATACGCCAAAGAGGCTGGACGGACCACTTAAGATGATCATGAATACCGATGACATGAACAATGGATTATGTTCATCTTCACCAAGTATCGTCCATACACCTATCAGACCACAACACCAGCACGTGTTGAAGATCTATTGATAGAAAAAGGTCAGAAAAGCCAAGGTTTCATGTTCCTCGACACACAACAGCCCATGGTGCCAGGACAACCGCCCGAATACGGGAAAGGTTATGACTACTGCACCCGTATGAGCGCGACGACCGAGTAAACTCAAAGAATGGACGAGATTTGTTCTCGTCCTAAAGGAAATACGAAGTGTCTTTAGAAGTGCTCGGATAAGAAACACGAATTTCCCAACCGATCAAAACCTCAACGAAGATAGTATCTACAGGAAGCGTCGTTAGAACAGTGCCAGTACGACGAAAAAAAGTGCGGGTTGCCCGCAAGAGATTCATTGCCCTCTTTCGGAAGCAGAACCGATGAAGGTGCTTCATCATGGAGTGATAACACACAGGTAGTGGATACGCGATGAGTAGCATACGAAAGCACTTACAGTAGACATGGCGGGTTGGTGCAATGATGCCCTGTCTCCGATCGTTCCCGAACTTCAGGAACGCGCTCCTTACCCGTGACAGCTGAGTTTCAAAACACCATAGGGAGCGGAGTTGAAATGACCAAGTAAAACTTTTGACGGCCACTGTGTATGGTGCATAGCGGCGGAATTCTGGCATGGTGAGCATGATTCCTACTGGTTTGCATGATGATATATTCCATCTCGAGCTGGTGACGGTCTCCAATGATCCCTTACTCGAACATGCATCACCAACTGAGCCTTTCTGTAATGTCTTACTTTTTTGGCTAACATGTCGTTTTTGTAGGCTTCTCGTAGTTTGAGTACCTGTCTTAAGACTCTATGACGACGTATGGTAAATAGTGCAAGGTGAGCACGTTTTCCAGATATGCGTCATCTCGAGGATGTCAATCATATATACAAGCATATGTCCGATCTTTCATGATGGACCACATTCTTTCCTGAGACTTTGATTTCGATCTCGTGAACCTATCACTGACCCGAAGCACCCATTACAGTGTTGTAGCTACTCTTCGAATTCTCACTGGCGAAAAAAAAACGGATCTCATTGATTGTGCTAGTCTCATTGATTGTGCTAGAAAGCCATGGTTCATGATTTGCGGGGCTCCACTACGTAGACTCGTTTTCTGATTCAGAAAAATAGACATTCCTTCGTGAATTACACTATTTGTATTTAGTCACTCGAGGTTCAAATCGATTATCGCCGAGGCTGCTGTCAGACTATGCCTCCCGTTGGTACGCGCTGCGGCGCTAGGCTTATATCTTCTTCTGAAGTAGTTTGCGATTCACCGAGAAGATGCCGAACACACCTCACAACACGGGCTGCACTCTGCAGGGTGCCTCACATTATGAAAAGAATGCACAATGTTCTACCCAACGTTCCTAGTCTCCCAAAACTCTCGATGAGCAGAAGACAGTCGTTCTGTTCTGCTGAGACAACCAGTCAAGTTGCGAGCCGTGCGCGTATCATCAAATCCAGACTTTTTAGTAATAAGAAACTTTGAGCCTGATCAAGATAGCGTGCCTAGTACGTAAGAAGCCCATCTCGGGTAGTGTGACGATGTCAAAATTGCACATTGAAGATCGAGGCTCCAAACGATCGATCAAGCCATGGGAGCCCCAGACACGATCGCGAAATTTTGCGAGGTGTGCTCAAAGCTAGACATACAGCGCCTGACGCATCCTATCCATCCTTGCCGCGAACCACTACCCTGTTCGGCACCCCCAATCAAGCAATTTGGAACCTACCTTGCCCTCGGATCCATAGATGAAATCAAGAGTCGACGCTTCGCTTGCGACATTTGCAAGCTCGTCGCTAACAGCCTGGATAAGGAGCCGGCGGGCCTCGATGGTGAATGTCGTATAACCGAAAGCGCACAGTTTTGCAACTTCACGTTGCCGACGGACGTCATGGCTCGGGATCCAAGCATCACGCATTTCCACCTCACAGAGGCTTCCGTGATATTTGATACGTCCATGGAGAACCGATTCGAGGGTCCCCCCCTCCCATGGGAGGTTAAAGCGAGAGATACCCAGTCAAGCCACTACATTCTAAATTTCCAGGTCAGCTGGAACCAGGTCTCGATGAGTTGATGCTGAACACAGATCAAGGTTAAAGCGAGATCCTGCGTTGACGCAAGAGATCCAACCGCCTCACCGCAAACGGAAGCATTTTTCGATGCAATCGGTGGCAGATACGTTTCTGCGCAAACAAACGCACAGCTCATACGTGCATGGCTTCACCAGTGCGAAAGCGAGCATCAGAACGATTGCATGCCTTCCTTGAAACTTCCGGTAGAGCTAGATAGGGAACCGACCTTCGTGATCGATGTGATCCAGTCATGTCTCGTGGACACTCCTTCCCAATGTCGCTACGTGGCTTTGAGCTACGTCTGGGGCACAGCCTCCGTATTCAAGCATCTCATAGAGAACACCCAACATCTTCGCATGACGGGTTCCTTACGCTCGTTGCCCATTCCCGCCACCATCCTAGATGCCATAACCCTCGTCCACGCCATTGGAGAGCGCTACCTGTGGATAGACTCCCTTTGCATAATCCAAGACGACTTGAAGATGCAGCAAGAAGAGATCATGCGGATGGTGTCAATTTATTCGAAAGCCCTGTTCACCATCATCGCTGCCGCTGGAGATAACGCAGACAGTGGCCTTCCGGGTGTCAGACCGGAATCTCGTGAACAGGTGCAGAAGATCTTGAAGCTAGACAACTGTGACCTCCTGACTGTCATTGACGTTCGCAAAACGGCATGCGGAATCGACGGCACTATATGGGCGCAGAGAGCGTGGACGTTCCAGGAACGAATGTTGTCCAGCAGGGTGTTGGTATTCTCGGAGAATCAAGTGTACTGGAGCTGTCGAGTGGGATCGCACTCGGAAGAGCGGGCTCTGGAAACAGTCCGAGAAATCGATCGGCTTCATTTATCGTTCCCTCAGAGACCCTTTGCCGACTGTCTGTCCTGGGAACCCCTGGAGCCATCGGAGTATGGTGACGTCTACGACGACCTACTCTCCACTTACCGACAGCGGCGCTTGACCTATCAAACAGATCTACTGAACGCGTTCAGTGGCGTTTCCGAGATTCTTGCAGCACTTCAAAACGATACGTTCTTTTGGGGCCTTCCAGAATCACTATTTTCATTTGCAATGACGTGGTCCTTCACGGGTCATTCCGTACGAAATCATGTTGAAGTGCCCATCCTCAAAAGCAACGGCTCAAAAGAAATGGTCCCGTTTCCTTCCTGGAGCTGGGCAGCCTGGTCAGGCGAGGACCCGAACCATCCCCCTTATCTTCATGGCGGGGAGCGCGGTCGTGTGCGACCTGTGACTGAATTCTACATGGTGGATAAGGAACACCAGCTAGTCAGGATTAAAGAACGATCATGGGAGGACTATCCAGGCGATCACATTCGTTCTCTGTGGCAGAATCAGCAGCCTCACCCGCTTCCATCTCTCACCCAACACCCCCTTCCCCGAATTGGTCAGCTACACTTTTGGACCAGCTTTGCGAACACGAAGGCTATCCGATCCCCCTTGGGACAGGGTAAGGCATATTACAGACTGTTCCCTCCTCCTGGTTTTTCGCTAGGGCCCGAAGACCACGTTGTATACCAGGACTTCATCGTCGTCGCGGCGTGCAATATCGTGGACGTCCAAAACTTGATCCTTTGGGCCATCGAGTGGAAAGACGGCGTAGCATACCGAATAGTGGAAACAGATGTCTCGGAAGCGGACTGGATTCGGGTAGAGAACAGGGAGTGGCGGTTCATCATACTGGGATGACGCTTTTGATCACGACATGCGTTGAAGTGGACCTACAGAGTACCTCGATTCCCATCCCAAATTATAGATACGGTCGAATTCGGTGCCAATAAAGTCATGTGTTAAGTCTGAAAGCCGGGTGCCAACTGAGGGTGGTTCGACAAGTTATAAAGACGATCGCGACAAGGAGACCGCCATGGATGCTACCCTTTTATATGGACCAAGCGTTCATCTGTAAGGTTCTGCATCAAAGGTGTTTTCCAGCATATCTTTGACCAGGCGGTGAGTCCCGCGTCGCGCGAAACATCGCTGACACCTATTTGTCAAACGATGAAAAAAACCTCCTTTCAGGATCGCTTGCTGGCAAGATCATCGCTGCGCCGTGGAGTGCGGTGAGAAGCAACCTGGTTACTGTTTCAGAAAGCATGTCCAACGTCTCGACTCTTTCAGGTCCACCAACCTGTTGATGATATCATAGACCGTACTTGCAATCGGTCGGAAGGAACCAGTCGACGTGAACGTGGAGTCGAACGGGCGCACACCACGTCGAAATGACTTTATAGGGTCAAGTTTGGGCAACGCCGAGGGCGACTATGGTCCATGAACAAGTGCCGAACGGCGTGGTGATATACTTTCCAGGATGTCGTCTCTGCCCTCGATCACCTCCCCTGCTTGGGAAACAACAACTTCTTCGACACAGACATGTAAAGCAGGAAAGGCGGTCGTCGCTGCTCAGCGTTCAGCTATCATGATGGGCCGTCCGCGTCACATCGAAAGATGAGACAGCACGCGAGCTCTTCGGAACGACCTGGCACGGAAATGAAGTCATCGCGATCATTTAATGAGGCCGACAGGTCGTCTGCAAGGTTGTGAACCAAAGGCGAATGCGTGTCGACCATGCCATTCTCCAGCATATTTTTGATAGTTTGGTGAGTTCGAGTTTAGGAAGGTGGAATATTGTCGATATATTTGTTGAATGACGGGAATGGCAAAGACCTCCGAGAATATGTTCGTGTGACGAATTGGTCCACCCATCGGGAGTACTTCCCGTTGAGGGCGAGCCGTTGTTGACACCTATTTGTGAAACGACAGAAATGGCAATAAACCTCCTTTCACGATTGCTTGCTGGCGAGGTTCATCGCCTAGCGTCATGATGTGCAACTTTCATACAGCATGTCCAAATTCTCGACTAGTTTCACCAACTTGTCAATGACAGTACTCGCAATCGGGACCAGGCAGTCAAAAAAAAGTTCCACCGTGTGCTAACTGCAAGGGAAGACTACGTAAGCACGAAGGCCCACCTCGGGTTCAATTTGAAGATTGTACAGGATCGAGGCTCCAGATGATCGATCGAGCCATGGGAGCTCCAGAATTGATCGCGAAACTTTGCGAGGTGTGTTCAAAGCTTGACATACAGCGCCTGACGCATCCTCTCCATCCCTGCCGCAAACCACTACCCTGTTCGACACCCCCGATCAAGCAATTTGGAGCTTATTTAGCCCTCGGATCCATAGATGAAATCAAGAGTCGACGCTTTACTTGTGACGTTTGCAAGCTTGTCGCTGACAGTCTGGATAAGGAGCCGCCAGATCTCGATGGCGAATGTCGAATAATAGAAAGTGCAGCGTTTTGCACCGTCAAGTTGCCGACGGACGTCATGGCTCGGGATCCAAGCGTCACGCATTTCCACTTCACAGAGGCTTCCGTGATCTTCGATACGTCCATCGCGAACCGATTCAAGGGGCCCTCCCTCCCATGGGAGGCTAAAGCAAGAGGTACCCAGTCCAGCCACTGCGTTGTAAATTTCCAGGTCAGCTGGAACCAGGTCTCGATAAGTTGATGCTGAACACAGACCAAGGTTAAAGCCAGATCCTATGTCGAAGCAGGAGATCCAACCGGCTCACTGGAGACCGAAGAACAATTCCTCGATGCAATTGGTGGCAGATACGTTGCCGCGCAAGTAAATATACAGCTCATACGTGCATGGCTTTACCAGTGCGAAAGCGAGCACCAGAACGGTTGCATGCCCTCTTTGGTACTTCCGGCGGAGCTAGATAGGGAACCGACCTTCGTGGTCGATGTGATCCAGT
This sequence comes from Boletus sp. MG55, assembly GCA_003313885.1. Lineage (NCBI taxonomy): Eukaryota > Fungi > Basidiomycota > Agaricomycetes > Boletales > Boletaceae > Boletus > Boletus sp. MG55. The sequence goes on from QGOI01003758.1 coordinate 6,717, forward strand.
CATGTCTTGTAGACACTCCTTCCCAATGTCGCTACGTGGCTTTGAGCTACGTCTGGGGCACAGCCTCCGTATTCAAGCATCTTGTGCAGAACACCCAACATCTTCGCACGATAGGTTCCTTATGCTCGTTGCCCATTCCCGCCACCATCCGAGATGCCATAACCCTCGTACACGCCATTGGAGAGCGTTACCTATGGGTAGACTCCCTTTGCATAATCCAAGACGACTTGAAGATGCAGCAAGAAGAGATCATGCAGATGGCATCAATTTACTCTAAAGCCCTGCTCACCATCATCGCTGCCGCTGGAGATAATGCGGACAGTGGCCTTCCGGGTGTTAGACCGGAATCTCGTGAACAGGTACAGAAGATTTTGAAGCTGGACAACTGTGACCTCTTGACGGTCATCGATGTACCCAATACGCCACGCGGAATCGACGATACTGTATGGGCACAGCGAGCGTGGACGTTTCAAGAACGAATGTTGTCAAGCAGGGTGTTGGTATTCTCGGAGAATCAAGTGTACTGGAGTTGTCGAGTGGGATCGCACTCGGAAGAGCGAGCTCTGGAAACAGTCTGCGACATCTATCGGCTTCGCTTATCGTTCCCACAGATGCCTTTCGCCGACTGTCTGTCCTGGGAACCCCTGGGTCCATCGGAGTATTGCAATATCTACTACAACCTACTCTCCACTTACCGACAGCGACGATTGACCTATCAAACAGATCTACTGAACGCGTTCAGTGGTGTTTCCGAGATTCTAGTAGCACTTCAAAACGATACGTTCTTTTGGGGCCTTCCAGAATCACTATTTTCATTTGCAATGACGTGGTCCTTCACGGGTCATTCCGTACGAAACCATGTTGAAGTGCCCATTCTCGAAAGCAACGGCTCGAAAGAAATGGTCCCGTTTCCTTCATGGAGCTGGGCAGCCTGGTCAGGCCAGGATCCGAACCATCCCCCTTTTCTCCATCCCGGAAATCGCGGTCGTGTGCGACCTGTAACTGATTTCTACATAGTGGATGAGGAGCACCAGCTAGTCAGGATTAAAGAATGGTCATGGGAGGGCCATGTGGCAAGCGATCACGTTCGTCCTCTATGGCAGAACCCGCAGCCTCACCCGCTTCCATCTCTCACCCGACATCCCCTCCCCAGAATTGGTCAGCTATACTTTCGGACCAGCTTTGCGAGCACAAAGGCTGTCCGATCCCCCTTGGCACAGGGTAAGGTATCTTATAGACTGCTCTCTCCCCATTTTCAGGTATGGCCAGAAGACCACATCGTCTACCAGGACTTCATCGTCGTCGCGGCATGCAATGTTGGGGGCCTCGACATGTTGATCCTTTTGGCCATCGAGTGGAAAGATGGCGTAGCATACCGAATAGTGGAAACAGAAGTCTTCGAAACGGACTGGGTTCGGGTGGAGAACAGGGAGTGGCGGTCGGTCATACTGGGATAACACTTTTGATCACGTCATGGGTTGAATCACAAAGTCACCATCCCAAATTATAGATTCATATTCAACAATGGACCGGTTCAGCACGCAACGTTGTTGACACCTATTTGTGAAACGACAGAAATGGCAACAAACCTCCTTTCACGATTGCTTGCTGGCGAGGTTCATCGATGTGTGCAGCAAGAAGCAACCTTCATAAAGCATGTCCAACTTCTCGACCGGTTTCACCAACTTGTCAATGACATTACTCGCAATCAGGACCAGGCAGTCAGAAAAAAGTTCCACTGTGTATCGTGCTCGAACAACGATCCGCAAAATAATAAAAAACGTGGAAACGAAACGAAACAGACACTAAAGAAAACGTATTTTACGTCCGATCGAACCCACCGTATCTCATACGCCTCCCTCCCTAACCAGACCCCTGACCACCATACGCCCCTCCTGGAGATCCCACCTCCATCCCCGTCCCCACACCCTCGCCGAAAGCCGCCTCCAAATCCTTGCCATCCAACGCCTCCTGAATCATCGAAATAGTACTCTCCAAACTTCGTCGCCGTGTCGACGGACTCGTCCGCGTCGTCCCCAAACTCGCCTGTCGTCCATGTCGACCCCGATAAGGTACCTTGCTTGGAGACGACGTCGGCGACGTCGGGGTCGATGGGCCACCCAGGCTCGAATTGCTCTGCGACGACGCAAGCGAGGCCGACGACAACGCCGCTTCGATGGTCGCTTCGATGGAAGCCGAACTAGACATGATCAGGTCGAGTGTTGAGGACCCCTCGGGGAGGGATTGCGAGTGCATGTGTTGGGCGAGGAAGGCCTTGGCTTCTTCGGCGTCAAAGAGCTCGGGCGGGAGACGTTCGTTTTCGATATCGGATTTTCGTCTGGGCGAGGATCAACGCGTGAGTCCTTTACGAGAAATGCAGCAACGAGGCAGACGTACGCGTCATCGAATCCTGAAATGGCATCTTTAATGCCCTCCGTACCCAACGCGAGGGTGCCATATGGCAATTTGCTAGATCCACTTATGCTCTTCAGCTCTCCCACCTTTTCAGACTCTTCTCTGTTGGATTGTGCACCGATGAGTTACCCCACACAAGAATTGCGACACATGAAAAAGCCACGAACCGAAGAAGCGCAAAGACGCGCGCCATACGACCAACAGCAAGAATCTTGTTCTTGATAACCTTTCTCCGCTCAACGGAATCTTCAACAAATGACGGTGGCGGTAGAATTTCTTCATCAGATTCTTCGAGCTCTTCCTTGCTGCAAGTATTAAGGACCGCAACAAGCATGTCCGTGACTATCACGAGATCAACCTCTGTTCGCAAACGACGAAAAATGGCCACGCACTTTTCTCCCCGACGAACGGCAAACTCCATGTAAACACGTCCATAAAGTTGGGTAGCCAATACGGGTGAGGGGTACAATTAAATTGGCGAATGTTCATCACGTTGCTCTCGTATTTGAGAACGGCAGCTTTGTTGTTGTAAACGTCCAGGTAGTTTGGTGCGGAAAAGATCGTCATGACGGATGGAAAACCGGTCGTCTTTGTCTTGCGGTACATGCGGTACCTGGAAATAGGTTCCGGTGATGATCAATAAACTCTGTATGAGCGGACGCACCCTGCATCCTGAGCCTCATGTGCGCGGATGATCGAAAGGAGGTTATTACGTTCCAGGAACTGACAAGCAGCCTGATACCTGTCAACGAGGTGAGTATGTGCTGCCGAGTCTTCGTAAAGGAAAGCGCACGTAAAGAAATACGAGCATCCCCGCACGTGGTTATGCACATAGCTTTCGTTCGTTTTCTCCTGCCCAAAATCTTCGACGGGATCCGACCACAGAATGTCACACATCAACCCGTGTGTGGGCGGTTCTCGGAATCGATCAATCTAGGGCCATCGTTGAGGCGCGTGTCGCGGGCGACAATAGAAGGAAACATACTGCGCGGATATCGTCCATGGTGTTCAGCTCAGGCGATAGCCCACCATGTATGCATAGGAATTGTTTGTTCATGATCGCAGCGAGCGGCAGCGCACAAAACGACTCCATGCAGGCGTCGTAAATGCGGTCGGAATACTTGTGCTTACCTGATTGAGGCCACAGCCGATTAGCATGTTCGCTGCGAGGCAAGGAAAGACCGACACTCGAGTTTGAACGTAAAATAGTCTGTCAGATGCCGGCACTCGTGGTTTCCGCGGAGCAGGAAAAGGGTGTCGGGATACCATATCTTCAACGCCCATAGGTAGAGCACGCACTGTAGCAGAGGTAGTCAGTGGTGTGTCAAGGGAGAGCAAGGGGATTGGCGAGGAATATACCTCGATGCTAAAGTATCCTCTGTCGACATAGTCTCCGAGGAACAAGTATCTCGTATCAGCGGGACTCCCACCGACTTCAAAGAGTTTCATGAGGTCATACTAGCACAACGCCATAGACCATCGGTCAATGTACAGCGCCGAATAAACATAACCCGCTCACGCACATACTGTCCATGGATATCACCACAGACTATGGCGAGTAAGACGGCGATTAGCACGACGGTTCAGACGAACAAGGGCAAGGATGGGCGTGACGGACCTGTGATCGGGGCATCGACTTGGAGGACGTTGGGCTCGACCCGGAGAAGTGCTGTCGCCTTTTCAATGATCCATATCGCATGGTCCTCACTCAGCCGTCCCTCTCTATAGAAGTGATTCTTGAGGAAGGCGACGTCCGGTTTCGAAGGATCGTGTTTTGAAAAAAACTGAGCGTCCGTCGGGATGTTCATCGCTGGTGCTTGTACCTGGGGCGGGGAACGTCAACGGCGGGTTGGGGACGCGAGGGGGGAGGCGTACATCTTTTACTACTCGCTCTTGGGTGCTTATAACGTTACCGTCTTCGAGGACATGTTGAGTAAAGTCGATGTTGGAGGGTCGACGGCGATGTTCGATCTGCTGGATGGCCTTCTCGACGTGGGCTTGGGTGATGGGCATGGTTGGCGAGAAACAAGGCGAAGTTTGGTTGCGTAAAATGGACAGTGCACTGGCGGGGTTCAAATGATGGCTCACTTGGCGAGCGTCTCCATCGACGAGCTGATGCGGCGGCAAGACAAAAAAGACGGTCTTTACATGGCTACATTAACGGATACAGGACTAGGACTGTCACGAGCCAAAGTATGCTCTCAGAACATGATTTGCGATGTTGAATCCGAGCAAGGACACGACATAACTAGCGAACAGTGGCAACAACGGAGCAAGAAGGATCTCTGCGCGTATCAAAAAAGGCAGGGCTATTGTCATTGACGGGTTTAGTCTGCGTGGCGCTAAATGAGATAAGATTGGCTCACCACTCAGTCCCAGGTACACCCCGTAGATGTATTGAGCAAATCTGGAAATGGGGTCAGGATCGTGGGTATGGATCACGGTAATAAGAGAGGTGTTACCCCGCGAGGTAGAGGGTGTTTCCGACCAAAAGGCAGACCCACTTGTCCTTTGTGATGATGGGAAGCAGAATCAGTTGTGCGATATACAGTGTGAGATAAAAGGGGAAGAAGGCATTCGTGTGTACGTCGAATGCATATGCCCATTCGACGGACGAGTCGACTAGAGACGAATGGGAGGAAGGGGACAAGAGAACTTTGTTGGCAAAGAGGCTGGTGGAAGCCACGTCAGTCGAGATCGAAATTGGTACCATGGGCCGTACCGAAGCAAAGTCGCGACTATCACGCCTACGAAGAGAAAATCTCGTAGAATCATAATGAACGCCAGTTTGACTGCGTCCAAAAAGGTGTAAGAGTACACCACAGACCATCCCATGGCTGCCACTGGAAACGATGTCGGAACGGTTCGGAGGGCAAAGGGCACAAAGGGGTGCGTACCAAAAAGGCAGCCAAAGAGGAGAATGAGTATGGCTGGATCGTCTCTCGCCCAAGTGTTTTTTGTCTCTGCAAACGCGGTCGTACCGAGAACGAGCGATGCGAACGAGACTCACGTTTGTGGTAGTATACATTACGATAACTGGGTCGTGTCAATGAGGCGCAACGCTGTGAACGGAGACGGCTCACACTCTCTTTGGGGCGAGGCATAGATATGAGAGTTGCCATAGGGCTAGTTCGAAATCCTGCGGACGGGTGAGCGCAAACCGAACCGACTCGCAAAGGACGCACCATCTGCTGGAAACGATGCAGCCGGCGGAATATGAGCGGCACGCGACTCGACAGCGAGACATGGGCCGACGCGGGCGGTGAATGCGACGGATACGCGGGCGACGTCAACGGAAGGATGGCCATGTCCAGACAAGAACGGCACACTGTCGGCATTGTGTCGGAGTATGAAATATTCGATCGGCGCGTGTTACTTTGCATGCGACGGACGTCGTCGTTTGACAGCGACCGCGATGGAGGACGAGACGGAAGTGCTCGACTGGGGACACGAGGAAGAGCTCGGCGTCGCCGTGCACGCCCACGAGCAGCATGCATTTTCTGCAGACGACGCAGAGGACGCCGTCTCCCTCGGTGGCGACGAGGAGGACGAGTTTTTGACTTACCAGTCTCGCGTTCCACGTCGCAGCCATTCACCCCCAAAGAACGCCCGCCAGCCGAAACAAGACACCCAAAAGGGCCACAGCGCCTCCCCGCGCACCCAGCAGCACCAAGAACAACCTACCGAACGCATGGGCTCCGCCGACCAGCCTTCTCTGCCCGCCCGTACGCTGACACTCGTACACGCTTTGCCACCCAAGCCCGTCGTGTCTAGTGTGCCGTTCGTCCATCCTTCTCACCCGTCTATCATTGAAGCTACAGCCATGGGTAGTCGTGTCGACCGTGACAAGAGGAATGGCGCAGGCTCAAAAGCCGCCCCTTGTGATTACAATGACTCGTTGCCACCCGGTTGGGAGCTCAAATATCCCAGAAATGGTCCCGGCGTTTACTATTACAACGTTCACACCAAAGAGTCTACGTGGACTCGCCCCACTGCCCACTCCACTCGTGAACAGCGCGGCGAGCGCTCTGATCTTCGAGATGACCCTCTTGACAGACCTTTGTCGTCCAGGAATGGTACAAATATAATCCCGCGTGTAGGTCGCGCGGACAATGGTGATGACATGTCTTACGACGATCGCCATTATCGTCCTGGAGAGTCTACTCGCAGGGAAGAGCGACCCGCTCCATCTACTCAGCTCATCGATTCCTACGTTCCAGATTCGTACTCTCCCAACCATAGGAATAGTCGCCCTTCGTCTCCACCCCCTCGCACAAGAGAGAGAGACCCCACCCCGCCACCTCGTCGCCGTTTGACTCCTGACGAGTCCTATGGTGATCGTGATGTCGTGCAAACTTCTCACCGTGAAGCTCCTTCTGTAGCTGCCCCGTCTGCCCAAGATCACTTCCGCACTTCGCGTCCCACTGTGCCACATGAACGTCCAAGGGAACGTAGACAACGTGACGACCCCACTCCTTCGGAAACTGACCGCCGTAATCTACCACGAGACACAGAAAGGTCGTCGACTCTAAGTACGTTGTCCGCCTCCTCCCCTCCCCCCACCTCTCGTACTCGGCGCGTTTGCTCCTCCCGAGGTGGAGGACGGAGCATCTCGCAGACGTCTCGCGAAGCCTTGGGAGTCGAGCTGCGCCATACGATACCTTGTTCCTTTTTGTACGACTTCCTCGCATGGACACACGGACGCTCATCATGGATCCCTGTCTTCTCCCCTTTTTTCCATTTAATTCTCTCTGTATCCCCTTTTACATCTCTCCTCCCGTCTTTATTCTTTAGGGCCAAGGTCACCCGCCTCCTATCCTCGTGGCTCTCAGGAATCGGCCAATACTACCCCGCACTCCTCAATCAAGCCGCCTCAACCGGTTTCGGATGCGCCCCCTTCTGGGAGAAGGAGCCGTTTCTCGCAAGCTGATGGTGCCGTTCAGCAAAGTCATCGACAGTCTGAATCGCGCGACGTCGGCATGCGGCGCACTCGCACAGATGAGATCTCCCACAGTGCGCGCTACGTTGACGACGCTCCAAGCTCGCGCTCAATGTCAGACGTACGCGGGGACGACGACACTCCCACCCATCCTGCGTCAGATGCACAACGTACGTCTTTGAGCCATCCTATACAACATCCATCCTCATGTCAACGCCGACTCGCGTATATGCGCCCTTACTTCTTTCCTCCTACTTCCACTTCGATATCCAGGGTCCGGATCAAGGAAAAGAACACCTTTGCCTCCGCAGGATGCAGCTTATCGCCCAGTTCCAAGGCCGGCTCCTGCTCAACGTGCTGCTGGTTATCCTCCAGGATCTGCTGGCCCACCTTCAGCACCTGTGCCTGAAAATCGTCATACAAGTCGGGCCGTTCTTGATGACACGTCACGCGACTCGGCGCGACGTAGTCCTTCACCACCGACTCCTGCTGAGCGCGATGATCGTGATCGCGGGCGTTTGCACTGGTCCAAACCACACGCAAACGGACCCTCGCAAATGGATTCACACACTACACATGAGTCCTCGAGGGGTCGTGTGCATGATGTTGCAATGGATGTTGATGACGCCCCTCTGCCTAGGTCATCCGATCCACCAACTAAACAGGTTCCTCCACGGCGACCGGCTCTGCAAGATGAGGTGCCCAGATTCCCGAGGGCGATGCTAAATGCCGACAATGATGGCCCGTCACGAGGTAGATTTGTTACCCCTCCATGTTCGCCACGTGGTTGACCAACACTTCACATACTAGGTGCTCGTGAAGTCCGGGACGCGGTCGATTCAAGACACCGTTCAGCGGTTGATAGTTCCTCCCGTTTCGGTCCTTCGAGGGATCGGTTTGGGATGGAGCGCCATTCCACAGATCAGACCAGTGCTCAAGTGAGTCACTCTGCATTTTACCATGAAGAACACCTTACTCAAGCGCCACTCGCAGAAGGAGCCAAATCATGGTGTAGAGACAAGACCTCCACCTTCTGGATCCAACATCAAATTGTCCGGAACAAACAATATACCTATTGGTGCTAGGAACAAATTTACAGGAAACGTCCCACCTCCCCCTGTGCCACCGAGCAGTACTCGTCGCGTTCCTATCATCACATCTGGAAGTAATGGCGAACCTGTTGCCCCAAGGCGGGATCGCGTTAACAAGGACCATGAACGGCCTGTACGTTTTTCGACCATGTTCGCTACGGTCATCTCATGCAATTCTTTCAGCCACATCTCGATGTCGACACTAGTGACCGAAGTGCACCGTCGGGGCCAGCTAAGCGTGAAGATATTCGTCGATCTCCTGTAAGTCCCTATTTTGCATCGATCATGTGCTTGGCTGACTTGTCCCGTCGAATAGCCACATACCTCGCGTGCCCTGTCTGAGGC
>QGOI01003780.1:0-12550 GCA_003313885.1 Boletus sp. MG55
CTCGAGGGTCCTAGGCCAAGCTGAAACAACAAGCGCGAGCTATGCGGGTCGGAGACTGATGGACATATGTCGTGCTTCAAATCTCATATGTACTCAAATGAGAAAGACCTATGTGTTGCCAATATTTGCGTCGACATACGATCCCATACCACCTTTTTTCACTAGGAGGCCTGAGTGCCTTGATGCATGAATTGAGAGAGATCTTGTCGTGACAGATTTAAATCACCTCTTCAGAACAGTGCTGACTTCCGCATAGCCATACACAGATCCAATCTCAGATCTCAGATCTGTGATCTAATCTGAGCAGTTACTGGCCCTTAAGCTTTGAAAGATGACCATGACAGTCACAAGTCACATTTAGATATTTAGGTGCGTACCATCAGTGGCATTTCGCAGCATTTCCGAGTCGTCACATAACACAGTCTTTCGCCATGAAGTCGTCACCACTGATCAATCCCTCAACAACGTTTGAGCTCCTTCCTGTGGAAGAGCTACTTGCTGTACTTCATACTACACCTTGTACTGTCCAGGTATCAAACCATTGTCCCCTACCTGTGGAGACAGACACTGCCAGCCCACCCAAAAGATTCATCATGTACTATGACTCTCTGCGGAAAGTCCCTTCTATTATGGTGAGACTTTTATTTTAGGCGATCAATAATATTTGCTCATAACGTATTACCAGACGTTCTCTCCTATCCCAAACCTCCAGCCGTTGGACGGCATCTTGGAACAATTCAAAGAAGCCCTAGAAGAAAAGGCGGTAATGGTAAAGTCACTTGTCCATATCCAACAAATATGTGAAGAGTGCGAGCTGCTTCTGCGTCGCTACCTGAGCCAGGAGGATATCGAATGGCTGGTATCCGAGCGGGACCCAGTCAAGGATGGTGCGACTGTTGGCGCGAAGTATTTCCACGCCGTTTGGGGGCATAATTTGAGGTCGTTTGGTACCAACTTGAGTCATTGCCGTGTATGTCGATTCTCAATACATCACCATCCCTCTGCTAATGATGACTGAAGGTATGAATACTGTTGTTTCTTGTCCTCCCCATAATTCTTGTACTGTTCTTTGATCGCCTGGGGTGGAGTACAATTCTTCGTTTATCACAATTGTGTATGAAGTAGTGTAGTACTTCAAGTTGTTTCATTTACTTAGATACGTAATTTATGTTCGCCTATGGTATCTTTTCCTCTGTACAGCTCAAATGCTTGTGAGTGTTCTGCTACGTGATGACGGTGTGGCAAGTTGAGAGGTTCATTTTAAAGTATCAGACCATTCCTCCATTGAACCAATCCCGACTACTCTGTTGTTCTGAGCGCTGTGATGCTTGGTCGCTATAAGCCATTTAGGCCTGTATGTAGTACGCCTCAAGCACTCAGTGCTCAGTCGTCAACGCACCGAGTCCAGCGGCATTCTTGCTCGTCGAAGACGAACCGGCGTCCCTCTCAGACCGTATCTTAAGAATGGTGCCAGCAGCCTTGCTGCCAGTATAGTTATGAACACGTAACAAGTCTTCTGCTTCAAGTTGTTGAGACCTTACAAGTTATATTATGTAAGTGACTCAGCAAACCAAATCCATCACTGACTCAATCTCGGAACCACTAGTATGTCCGACACAATCCTCACGAATACATGTGTCTGCGGTCGTACGTTCACTGATCTTGGAGGTTTCACTAGGCACGAAAAAAGCTGCCGCAAGGGCAAGAAAAGATTATCCACTGCCCTTGCGAGGGTGAAGGAAGTGTACCAAGTCAAAAAAGCGAGACTATCCCTCTCGAGACATGCCAGCGCCAATGAGGATTCGACTGCTAGTGGCTGCAAAGACAAGCAAGACCCAGAGGACGGTTGCGAAGCCAACGAGAAAGCAGTTCAACAGGCATGGTACCATTGAATGTTTTTTTACACCATCTAAAACGTTGTGCAGGGCATCCCCTCTTCGTCGTACATGCATGGACCATCCCCAGTCGACACTAATGAAGCAGGCAACTTGGACATTGCTAATTGCCTCGAGGTATGTGTTGGCTTTGAATGAGCTCCATCAACGACGCTGAGTATGTCTAGGATGATCTACCTCTGGCGCAACGTTGGTCTCGTAGACATCGCCGACTACCGGCTCACTTTCGAGACATGTTACCTGAACCACCTCTACCTCTCCCTCCTTCGGAGTTGGTCATCGATCCTCCCTTGCTAACAGAACCAGAACATCACCAGCTATCAGACCATGCAGAACGGGCCCCCTCAGGAACGATGACCATGCCTTCCAATTCATCTCCTTTGTCCACGTCTCTGTCCTGTCCGCTACTCAAAACTTTCAAAACACTGATGAACAAATTTGGTCTATTCCGTGCCTATACTACGCAAACTCTTCCTTCGCACAATCCGGATGACCCGTATTCGGTAGAACATGTACTGCAACCATCTCCCCACAGTACTCAGCATTCGAATACGAGCAACCCATTTCACCCATATCCAAACGAGAATGCAATGCGCGTAGGCGACTGGTATTGGAATCAGGGAACACAGAAATCGAGGCAGAATTTTAAGCAGCTTGTTGGCATCATCGGGAACCCTGCGTTTAATGCTGACGACTTGCATGAGGTCGCGTGGGATTCCATCGATAGGGAACTCGGAGATCATGATTCTGATGTGGGCTCAGACACCCCCGATTGGTTGAATAGTGACCATGGGTGGAAATCTTCTCCGATCACCATTTCCGTTCCCTTCCACAGTCGCTCAGCCAATCCGGGGCCCAAGTCTTTCACTGTACAAGATTTCCATCATCGTTCCCTTATTTCGATCCTAGAAGAGAAGATCACGGATCCTGTCCAGGCTGTGCACTTCCACTATGAACCATACGAATTGCTTTGGCATCCACCTCATAAGAACAGGGATGTAAGGGTGCATGGAGAGCTTTTCACCTCCAGCGCCTTCCTCGATGCTCACAGGGAATTGCAAGAATCGCCCCTGGAACCTGGTTGCGACTTACCTCGAGTTGTCAGCGCGTTCATGTTTTGGTCCGATGTGACCCAACTCTCCATGTTCGGAAGCACAAAACTTTGGCCACTCTATGTGTATTTTGGCAACGAATCAAAGTATTGCCACTGTCAACCATCAAACAACTGCTGTTCCCATGCTGCTTATTTTCAGACGGTACGTGATCACAGTCGAGACGCATCCTTTTATGTATCTTATTGGTCTGTCACTGCAGCTCCCTGATGCCTTTAAAGATTTTGTTATGAGCCATTCGGGAGGGAAAACGTTGAGTGACGTTCTCATGACCCATTGTCATCGAGAATTTTTCCACGAACAGTGGAAAGTTCTTCTGGATGAAGAATTCATCAGGGCTTATAAACACAGTGTCGTGATCACCTGTTGTGACAGCTTGAAGCGCCGTTTCTACCCTCGGATTTTCACATACTCAGCGGAGTATCCGGAAAAGTCAGCTTCAGAGTCATATGTCATTTTAAGCACTTCACTGATTTCCCATTCTTTACAGAATACTCATAGCATCCATACGAAACCTTGGCACATGCCCTTGTCCTCGCTGCACGGTAACGTTGGGTATGGTTCAGAATCTCGCGACTGAGAAAGATATGCAAGATCGGCAGCTACTTGCCCGACATGACAATCTCGATCGTATCGAAGCAGTACAGGGTTCACGAGACCTTATTTATAGGGGCAACTATGCCATTACAACGCCTCAAGTTGAAGCCCTTCTCAAGCCAGAATCACTGGTCCCGACATTGGTATGTGTCCTTCTAATACGAGACTCTGCTAACATTTTACTATTGTGAATGCCATCATGCAGAACGCATTCTTGGAAAAGTTGTATCCTTTTGGTTTCGATCTTTTCGTCATGCTAGTGGTGGACCTCCTCCATGAATTTGAGTTAGGGGTTTGGAAAGCAGTTTTCATGCATCTCCTTCACATGCTTGAAAGTCTGGAAGAGAGCAAGATACATGAGCTCGATCGCAGGTATGTGTTCTGTCCGGATGCATTTTATGCTATTCGCTCATGCCCACATTTAGATATCGCCAAGTTCCGACATTTGGGCGGGATACCATTCGCCGTTTTTCTCGAAATGTGTCGGAAATGAAGAGAGCTACAGCTCATGACTTTGAAGATCTCCTTCAGGTCAGTGATATGGACCTGTTCGGCTTAATCTGATAACCACCCCAGTGCGCCATGCCCGTCTTCGATGGACTATTTCCCGAACCATATAATTCATCTATACTGAAGCTCCTTTTTGTTCTTTCTCAGTGGCATGGGCTTGCAAAGCTTCGGATGCACACTGACGAGACCCTCCAGATCATGGACGATGTCACTGTATCCCTTGGGGGAGAACTTTGCACATTTAGTACTCATACATGTCCTGCTTTCCAGACCCGTGAACTGAGGCATGAGGCTGCGTGTCGCCAGTGCCACCAGCAACAGTCCCAGTCTCGTAAACGTTCATCATCTCAAGCGGTATCATGTCAACCAAAAACATTCAATTTGCAAACGTACAAGCTGCACACCCTCGGTGACTATGTGTCTTCGATCAGGAGGTATGGCACCACCGACTCCTATTCAACGCAATTGGTGCGGAGTTCATTCGGGTCCATGTTGCATTCTCATTTCTGTCCGTTCACAGGGAGAACAAGAGCACCGTGTTGGAAAAGGAAGATTTCTTTGGACCAGCCGCAAAGATTTTGTTCATCAACTTACTCAAATCGAAAGGCACCAGTCACGCATACGATGTATTCGTGAGACAGTAGATTGTGATGCTATGCACCAGACGGCAGTAGAACCTCTACCTAAAGATCCCAGGGAATGCTACCAGGTCGGGAAATCGCAAAATTATCCCGTGGATATCTCAGTTTTTTGCTGGCAAAATTCTGATGACCCAGCTGTTCAGGTGACTGGCGTTCTGACAGCACGCCGTTTCAATGACGTGTTAAATAATGTGAATTTAGGACTTCGCACTTAAACTTAAACACCATCTACTGCCTCACATCGTAGAATTTCATGTGACAAACTTGGCATTCGATGGCGATACGAATCCAGCGCTTATGGCTGGGCTCAACGATGGCTTCGGTGCGTTGCCCACCGACCCTGATCATGTCATACTCAAGAACCATCGCATTTACCGACATCTTGTCCTTCGGATCAACTACACAACATACGATGTTCGCCGTGCTGATGATATCTTCAATCCGAACACTGAGCACCATGACGCCATGCTGCTTCACCGCTCAGAGTCCGAGGAGGATCGCCATCGGTTTTGTTATGCCAGGATCATTGGGGTATACCATGCTAACGTTCAGTACATCGGGCCGGGGATGAAGGATTACCTCCTGCGGCGGATGGATTTCCTGCATGTGCGGTGGTTTGAGTGGGTACTGCAACAAGATTTACATGGTCTTGAGGCTTTAAAGTTTACGGAAATGGGAGATCCTGCTGCTTTTGATTTCGTGGACCCTGCAGATGTATTGAGAGGCTGCCACCTCATACCTGCCTTCAAACACAGAAAACTGCAACGAGAACATGCCACAATGTCACCCGCTAGTATCACACGAGATTCGGAGGACTGGAATTACTATTATATCAACAGGTATGACAGGTCTGCTCATCTGTGGCTCCCGGCTTATACTAGCATTAAAGATTCGTGGACCGAGATATGCTTATCAGGTACCATTGGGGTCTTGGTATTGGGCATACTTACTCCCATGTTCCGAGCTCTGACGACGAGAACCACACCGTGACTGCAGGTCGCCCGGCTCTATCTCAGTCTCCGAAAGGTCATGTAGGAAGAAATAGCGACCCCACTGACTCCGAGTCGGATGAGTTTGTGCTTCCTCAATGGGATGGCAAGGCAGAATTAGAGTGGGAAGTTGAACTGACCGACTCCGAGTCCTCTGAGGAAGAGGACGACATTCAAACTATGTACTATGCGCTGTATGATGATGGTGTCGACTCTGATTGAGTATGCATTGTAACAACTGCATGTTCCCTAACCAATCCATGTTCTGTACGGCTCGGAGTTCCCTCGGATGGATCGCTGCTTTAGTGATTTGAATCCGGTGGCTTGCCATTTGCAGACAGTCAACGGTGCCAATCGTGTTTTGCGGCCAACTTGAATGAGCACTACGCTTCGAAGTTGGCATGTGGAGAATTACCTCCAGGCTTTAAAGCTTTCCAACCTGCAGTTTTCCTGGACCTTTGGGCCCGCAGTGCCACTGCAGCCAGTCCCATTCCCCCCTCCTCTGATTCTAGCACACTGATTGCTGTAGTACAGGCCTCTTTCGCAAACATTACATTCGCTTGATGGTGCCCAAGCCCCCTTTGCATCAGCAAATCTTCTGCATGTGTAAGTTCATCATCAACTTCTGTGTCCTCGCCTTCAAGTTACACAATGCGACCATCATCAACGATGTCCGCAGGGTCGCCACCCGGAGCAGCATGCACCCTTTGGAAATCCTTTGTATGCACGTCGTGCCGCAAGGATGCCGTTGACCTCACCCTTCGTGGTCATCCCACTCGTCCTACCAACCTTGGGACTTCTGTTTCAAGCACCTCAGAAACCTGACTCACAGTGATTAGGCAATAGCATGGGTACGGGTATGGGTCATGATCCTGTGACCCGTGACAGACCCGCACCAGTACCCGTACCCGCACCAATACCCGCACCCACACTATTAGCCCACCAGTGGCAGCAATGCCAGCGCAACTACACGCACACACAAACGACGAACGACAAGCATGCATGCTCCAACAAACAACGTCGTTGGGGCACAAGAACGCAGCGAATGGGCAGACAACCACCACGCCCACTCGCCCACTCTCGGCGATGTCGCTAGCACTCACGGTGTGCCATTGCCGTTGCTGTCTCTGTCTCCCTCACCTCAATCTCACCTCTCTCGGCGATGCGTGCCAGTGCCATCGCCCTCAGCGTTGCCTGGCCCTCGCTAGGCACGGTGCACTGTCGCCATCGCGCTCTCCCTTACCCTCGCCTGACCCTCTCTCAGCGATGCATGGCAGTGCTGGTGCCCTCACCCTCACCTCACCTACCTTCCTCTCTCAGCGATGGCGCAATGCGCCTCGCCATTGTCTGTGCACAGTGCACGGTGTGTGCCAGCGCCGTCCCATCACACCCTACTAGCGACGGCACAATGTGCATGCCAACGCCGTCGCTGTCTCCCTCGCCTCGGTCTCCCTCTCGCTCGCCCACATTCCTCTCTTGGCAGCGGTGCACTGTACATGCCAGCACTGTCGATCTCAGCGCCATCGCCATCGCCATCTCCTCATCCTCATCTCAGTGCCATCGCCGTCTCCTTATCCTCGTCTCAGCGCTGTCGCCATCGCCTCGTCCTCGTCTTAGTGTCATCGTGTCGTTGCCATTTCACCCTCGCCGATCCCTTGCGCTCGTGTGTGAACACGAACGGGAACACTCTACATATGAACGCTTTGTCCTCGCTGTTTCCATCGCTGTCACCCCCGTTTCTGCTGTCGCCTCATCATCGCTGACCCCTTGCCACATCGCGCTCATGTGTGAACATGAACAGGAACACATTGTGTGTTCCCTTTCGTGTCTACATACGAACGCTTCGTCCAAGTCGCTCCTGGTTGACCTCGTCTCACCCCAAGTCGCCGTTCCCGTTCCTGTTCCCATTCCCGTTCCCTCCTCGTCTCAGCGTCGTGGCATCGTCCTCCCTCATCTTGACGCTGTCGGCCATCGCCGTCGCCTCGCCGTCACCCTCGTCTTTGCCATCGCCTTCTCGTCACTGACCCATGCAACATTACGCTCGTGTGTGAACATGAATGGGAACACACAACGTGTTCCCTTTCGTGTCTACATACAAACGCTGCTTGCTCGCACCGTGTTCATCCTTGCCCATCTGCCCCACTCATAACCTGCAGGTATGGGTACGGGTCTGGTTTAGTTTACCCGCGCAAAAACCCTGTACCCGTCAGGCGGGTACGGGTATTTCACGGGTATGGGTACGGGTACGTTGCCCATACCCACGGGTCGACCCATGCTATTGCCTAACCCCAAGTGCTTATTCAGTGCTGAACGAACAGGATCGTGATGTAAATAGGAATTTCAGAGAAAGGGGCTGTACGAGGGTGATGATTAATGGACAACACTGGCACTGCCACATAGTAGTACTATAGTAGTAGTAATACAGTCCACTTGCTTTCGAGTCCGAGTCATGAGTTGTACCTATTACATCACTATATATGTACTAATATGTTGTTGCTACTAACAACTTGAAGCTGAAGCTGCCAGTGAGTTACTACTATGATTTGGACATTCTACACTGAAGGCAATGCAGTATTTTGTTTGAGGTGGTTGACATGAATGGCAATAACTCAGTCAGATCTCTAACATATCACTGTACTCTGCTCATCCATGATAATCACTTATAATGAAGACAGATGTTTGTCAATAAATGATCAGTTTTTGTCACACTGATATCACAAAGATATTTACTTGTAAGTATAGATCATACATCATCAGAATGTGTAAAATGGCTCATAGATTCTCATTGACTATATGTGTATATTGTTTCCATAACATAATTGTACATATCTATCAGGACTATCTGGTCAAATCAGCACCTCATAGTTCCCCTGATGATATTGGGTTGATATTCCCCAAGGACCCCAACTACTAGCATATTTGCATGATTGACAAGGGAACATGGCGATATATGCGCTTATAACCAAGTTATCAGACCTGTTGGCATACTGCATTTGATTACGCTCATTTTGGGGTTTACAACTCAAGTATATTGCGTTCTCAATAAATTCGAATTTCAGTGATGTCTTGAGTCAGTTACTAAACAGTACTTGTTGATGGAGGCGCAAACCACCAATATTTCCCACGTATAGTAGCAAATATTTATGACATCACCGACCCGGGGTTTCTTAGTCTGTGGGCTCGTCAGTCATTCGTCCCTCCCTCTTAGATTCCACCATGTCCAGTGAAACAGATCGCAAACTTGCCTTGCTGGAAGCTTTTAGGCAGGATGTTTGGGGCAACGATTCCATGTTCAAGCGGGATCTTTCCCCTGAATTCCCCGCCGTGGAGTATCTCGACTTCGGGAATCATCGCAAAGCACTGCAATCTTTTTGCATGCCCTTATTGAGGACGGACAAGCTCTTAGTGTTCCAAGAATATCGCAACGCAATGAACGAGTTAAACGGGCAAAACACTCTCTACCGGAGGGGTGCATGTATCACTGGACAGCCTGGCATTGGTACACAGTTTACATACATCGATGCCGGATTGCTGATCATAAGCCACAGGAAAGTCAATCTTTATCGCGTATGCTGTCGTCGAACGGCTTCGGAATAAACAGCCAGTAGCCGTTCAAATCTCATTGGATGATAGTCATGATCAATATGTTCTCTTTTCTGCAAACGGCGTCACCGCCCACACGTTTTCAGATCAGCACCCCTTGGAAGATCATCCAGGTATATGGGCACTCTCCGACTCCAACGAGTATGTCAAGATCCCCACACACGCTTTCAGAAGAACTGCCGATGTTCGTGTCTTCCAGACAACTTACCCTGCTAAGGAACGCTGGAAAGACTGGACGAAGGAAGCGAAAGTGAAGGTATACTTCATGGACCTCCCGTCCGACGAAGAGATCAAGGATCTCGCGTACGTCACTAGCCTTGTTCGTCGCGCACAGTTAGCTGACCCATCAGCGCCATTAGCCGCGTTTTAGGGCATGACGCCGAGAAAATGAAAGCCTTTGCGGACAAATGGGGATGCGTTCCTCGCACGTTATTGGAGCTCTGTAAAGAACCACGCTATGAGGAAATACTTCACGATAGCACATGGAGCGCTGCCCAAGTGGCCACCCAAAACATCATGTCAGCTTTAAACGCGGTCAGGCAGGGCGATAATCCATGTTTCCCAGGCGCATCCAGCATTTTCTTTGCAGGACCTCTCAAGAAGAACAATGTTATACATCATCATCGCAGCATCGTGTTTCCGCCTACCACTTGGATCATCGACATTTTAGGCGACGCGGTCCTCAGAGCGGATATTGACAAGCAAATCGAATTTTCTAACGTCATGTCTCTGCACCCTGAAACCCGTGCTACGCTACGACATTTGACTGACTACTACATGCATGAGTTCGGGAAGCGTCCCAGTAGAGACTGATTCCTCGCCGATGCTACCATTGAATATAAACTGTCAAGCGCGTTGGATCGTCGTGAACGTCAGAAATGGAACAGACAACTTGAAGGCGGGGTAGGCTTTCTTGATCTCACCCATGACGAGGTTCTCGACGGCGACATCGTACTGGGTCACCAGATCGGCTGAGTTCTTTTTCTCGTTGACATCGGAGGACTGAGATCCTTCAAGGATGAGCGTGCCCGCGCTGGTGTGCGATGTTGACGGTGAAGGCGAGGATCGAGCGCAGCTCAGCGGGTCCCCAAGTGATCGACATGGTGAACGTTGAAAGAACAGACGAGTGCCGAGCCTACTGATCAACGGTAGTCCCCGTTCATGATCACGCAGGTAGAACCGCCCTTGGTCTGCTCATGACAGCACGAACGTGCGGGTCGGACGTCATGACAATATCAACCGCGTTTCCCAGGAAATGGTATCTAGAGGACCGTCCATCACCACCCAGCTCCGCATTCAGTCCCGCAACATCGGGGTAGTATCCCCAACCGTCTCGTAAAACTCTTTGGCGAGGCGTAACCATGCTTCCCTACCAGTCTCACCCTGCGTCTCCGAGATGGCTCTGACTACCAGAAATTCACGACCCATCAGGACTTCCGGAGTCAGCGTGAACGGATCGGCGTGCAAGCGTTCCGATCCCAGGAGAGAACGAGACGTAACACCGCACCCCGCTTCTTGTACGATGACGATGGCGGCCTGAAGCATCACATTCAGACGTTTCACCTCGTAGATGCGTCGTGAAGACTCACACAGACATCCCATGGCCTAAGTCATCACCCCAGTCACTCGGTCAATCGATGGGACGACAAAGCCGACAGACGCATGCTCACCAACATCCAATCTCCCTGGTTCGTGAGTGAGCACAGATGGACAGATGTACGTGCAGAACTCACCAGCAAACGTCGATGGCACCCTGGGCGACAAGGCAAAAGTTGAGAGCCCCACTTCCCGTCGTCCGAAGCGAGTGTACCATCCGTCCACGCTCCACAGCAGCAGGGTCCGCCACCAAGCGTAGATACGCATCGCATTTCGATTCGATCACGGGCGTAGCCCGGTCAGAGCCCCATTCGACGTCTAAAGCCATTAGGATAAACAATGCGATGCACGATGGACGGGGAACGCACCGATGAGTGCTTTAGATAGGGAAGGCAGTGGTTTCGGAGCAGCCAATGGAAGCTTCATGGGCTGGCCAGAGCTTCGGGTGAGATAGGACCCCTGACCTTCTATCGCCGTATACTGCAGATATATTACTGTACACGAGCCAGATGGGGTGTCGAGCTCACGTACCAAGTGGTCCAGGAACGGGTTGTAGACGACGCCCAGGACGACACGTGTCTGATAAATGAGACCGAGGGAGATGCAACAGAACGGGAAACCGTGGACAAAGTTGGTAGTACCATCTATATAGTGGTGTTCAACGTCTGATGTTCCAGAGGTGTTCCAACTTACCGATGGGATCTACGCAGAACGTTGGGTCGTCCGTCAACGCTGCACGCACCCCCGAAGCGTACGACTCTTCCCCGATACTGACATCGTGCGATACAGAGAAGCACAAGGGCGTGGGCGACGACGGAATACCAAATTGCACCTCGAACGGAACACTCACAATCGAAAGCTCGGGTAGACGTTCTTGATCTCAGTCAAGACGAGGTTCTCGACGGCAACGTCGTACTCTGTCACCAGGTCTGCAGAGTTTTTCTTTTCGTTGATGAAAGAGGCGGATTGGATTGCTTGTGAACCTTGCAGGATGATGGTCCCGGCACGTTGTGCTAGATTGACTGTGAAAGTGAGGATCGAACGCAGTTCGAGCGGTGTAGTAGTAGTAGCCATCGATGTAGAGAACGTAAAAGGAATATTGTTCCCATCTTCACACCGCGACTCGGACGCGCGTACAGTAGCGGCGTCATATCCTCACCTTGACTTTGTCCACCATGTTCTTGACGCGCTCAGAGTACGGTAAGAGATCCTGCACCCCACCTTGATCCAGCTTGACGGTATATCCAGATCGTGGTGTAAACACCTTCTCTCCAGAAGGTCGATTGTTCCAAGGTATGCACGTCCCGCTCTTCGCCATCCCACCCCCGCTCTGACCAACGATCCAGTCGAATATGCCATCGAGGCTATCAAGGTGAGCACCCTCGATCCCTCCCATCCTCATCCAGCTACTTAAAATCCGTCCTCGTCCCCCACCATCACCCCTCCAGCTCGGGTCAACTACCGTTGGCGTCTGCACCTCCGAAGGCGTCATCCTCGGGGTCGAAAAACGCGTCCAATCCTCCCTCCTCGAATCCAGCTCCATCGAAAAAATCATGGAAATCGACCACCACCTCGGCTGTGCCATGTCCGGCCTCACCGCCGACGCG
>QGOI01003784.1:0-58821 GCA_003313885.1 Boletus sp. MG55
ACTAGTTGTTTGGAAGTCTGGAAGTCTGGGACTCCTGGAAAGTGACTGGCCAGTTCTGGCCAGACAGCAGCTAGTTTGCTGATGCTTGTAGTCCTCTGCATTTTGTGTCCCGACATAGGAAGCTTGTGGTGGTTGGAATTGCAAACCAAAACATCCCTGTGGACCTGACTGGATGATCACCGGCTGATGATTGACAGGTATTTGATTGACTTGCATGGCATTCGCATCTGCATCCTAGGCTAATAGTTAGTATGTACATCACAGATTATTAGAAAGATTACCTTCTGTTTCCCATCCGACTTCTTCTTACGTGTCCAGGTGCGCAGGGTTAGGGCCATCAAATTGACTGGTTTGTCCAACAGAGCAGCCCTATTGCCAGATGTCCTGGGTGGGTCCTCCATGGCATGGGCTACTTTCTTGAACTGAGTGATGCGCCCCCCTTTACCAGCTGTTGCATGGGTTGGATGTCATGGAGTTTCCGGGTCAGGTGGGTTGGGCTTGGGTGGATTGGACCTCCCTTTAGTGCGACAACTTGCTTTCAGCATGAGAAAGAAGGAAGCAGGAGGGGATGAGGGACCAAAGAACAAACCAGAACCCTGAGAAAGCTCCAGCGGGGCCCATCGCTTTTAAACGAATGAATTGAATAGCCGCCACACGGAGAGGCAGTCTAGGTAGTGGCATGTGGTGGCAGGAAATAAACAACGTGTCACATTCAGTAACCTGGGTGGCACATACTAGTAATAACTACAATGGTAAAGACTAATTTACCCTCAATGCCATCTTGAGGAATCGAGATAGGCAAAAGAAAGCTCAATTCACATGCCCAGTGGTGGGTACATGAAGTCCACATTGAATTAGGAGATGAATGGCAAAACTAAAAATACAGCAAGGAGTGGGATAGAGATAAAGGACTGACCAGCGGATGTTGCACCTAGCAAAACAACAGGAGAAGATCAGAAGGGGATGACACCCTTAGACTGTCATTGTTTGCAGGTCCTCCGAGTCATATGGCATGTCATACAACTCCTTGGGCAGAACTTTTGTCATAGAAAGTGGAGTGGTGCTGGCACTCATTGCGCCCTCCACTGATTCGGCCAGATTTGCACACCACTAGTACCTCTCAATGCGAGCTCTCTCTTTGCCTGATTGTGTCGGTCAAGAGCGTTTGCAAATGATGTCTGAAAGGTCTGGCCATGTCTCTGGAGTTCCCCAGAGTATGTTATTGTCGCCATGGCCATGAACAGCTGTACCGCCAAGAGTCTTTGTGAGCCAAACTCACAGACTGGTGGTCTAATTAGATGTATTGAGGATATTAAGTGAAAAAAGTCACCTCTAACACTCTGTCATGCAATCTCTTGCCCTCAGCTCCTTTATGTGCAAGTGATGCAGAAAGTTTGGCCCCACCAGATATAGTGTGATCAACCAGTCGCTCATGTTGTTTCTGGAACTTGACAAGTTCTTCCTCCACCCTTACGCTCCCTTTCACAACAGTGCTAAAGGATTCACTGAGCTCTTGATGTCATGTAGCTACAAAATCACCAAGAAGGCCAGATATGCATTGAATCAATTCTTCCTTTACATCTTTGGACCTAACCTTCTCCACTCCAAGTGTTCATAAGTGTAGGGTGTTTGGGGCTTGAAGGTGAAAAATTTCGACTCAAGACATCTCTTCAGTGATTGATCCGGCCTGCAGATTGGATTTACCTTCCACTTTGATGAAACAATAGAGTATCGTCAATGGCTGTGTCAATGAGAGAGCCCATCGCTCTAAGTGCACTTTCCAGCTACAGGTTGGTTTCAGCCTTTCCATTGATGAATTCAAGATCAAATGTACAACAGCAGAGTTACTCTAATTTGTGGAGTACAGTTCATTGCAAAGCGCTTGAGCTCTTGTGTAGGCCATCCGACCAAGTAGCAAATGAGCTCTTAACCATGTCCTGGCACACTCCAACCATGCTCTACATAATACCCACTGCTTCCACAGATGCATCATCCTTGGTGTTGACTATGCATAAAGTGTCTTGGATGCATTGCAGTTGCTGGTCAAATGTGTTCAGAGTGGGCAGTCATCATCTCATGTTCTTTGGTGTGGAATGCTTTCACTTCGGTTCGAAGGTTCTCTGTCGAATGGCCAGTGGTCTTCATATGATAAGCAGAATGGGAGGGGAAGGCAGGATGGCGATCTCAAAGTAAAAATCTATGCCCTGGTCATGATCTGGTGGAGCATATCACACGTTTGGAGTTGTAGCATAAGGTGACGATGGAGTGGGGAGCGCACTGGTGCCTGTGGTTGGCTGAGAGCCCAGGAGGGTGTTAGGGAGGAGAGGCTGAGACATGAACATTTTGAGGGGGAACCAGGGCAGCCATGGAAGATCCACCAGGTGATGCTTGCCAAGAAATGTGCATGGAGTAGCTTCGTTTGCAATGTGCATGACAAGTATGCACAGAGAGTCGGAACTATGTCACGATGTGCACGCTGAACGTGATGGTAACAATCAGAATATGTGAGGACATCCATGTCAGCTGCAGCCTGCACATACATGAAGAAGTTGGCATGATATTCTGCTTCATTTCCATCCCAGCTTCTGACACCATACATAATCGTCACAACCCAGATAAGCTCCTCGAGATGTGCCTCCAGGTCCTCATGGCTTTCGATGTAGCAGTCCCACAACTTGGCATATTGATTGATTACTTCACCATGTGTGTGGATCATCATACCGCACTCCAGCTTTTCAAGGAGTCTGGACCCAAAACAAGGGTCACAAAGCATGAGAGACAAGATGCTCAATGCCTGAGGCGCGAGCCTGGCTTCGGCATCCATGCTGGCTCTGCTCCACACACTGTGAGACAAGAGAGGAAGAAGAGTGGAGACAACTTACCCCATCTCTCTGCATCGGTTTTGGGAGTGGTGCACATCAGTGTGAAGAGCAGACATGTGACAAGGGTAGTCGCAGGGTGCACCATCGCCCATGCGAGACCTTTTGATCAGATGAGCTATGAGTAGTGATGACTCAGGGCAGGAGGTACCTTCCATGATGAGATCCATCAAGCCAGACTCTGCACCATCACCAACGTAAATGATCGGGTGGATGAGAATTTCGACAAATCAATGGAGCATCTCGGGTTGGTGGGCACCCTCTTTTGGAGTACAGACATTGTAGCATGACGAGAAGACAATTTTCTCTAGAATGGAAGAAATGGTGGCACCGGGCTCAAGCACAACGCAGTGGAAGTTATCGAGATAGGCATTGTAATATTTGAACAGCCAATGCTAACAGGGAAGAAAGGTGTGGGAATGCTTCGTGCTCACTGGTCGTTCCTCAGATGATCTGTAAAGTTGTCATCTGTAATGGTGACCACGCCGGGCGCAACAAACGCAACATGCATATGGTCAAGGTGGGTGTTTTCATAAGCAGTGGTGATTACAGGCCCGGGAGCACCGAGTGCATAGATGGTGAGCAAGTGGTGGGCGGAGTGGCTGTGTGTGTGAGCAACCAATCAATTAATCATATTCGCAAAATGAGGGAACAAGAGATACATGTGGAAGCTAAATTCATTGAAAAAGATATGATTCTGCTCGGGGTTATGCTTGAGTGCTGCTCACAGGGCAGTCATAGCCTCTGGCCCCAAGTTGGGCACATGGCCAGGATCCCCAGAAAAAGGCGGGAGAGCACCTTTTGTGAGGACAAAGTCACAGGGATGATCACCAGCTGTGCGGAGGAGATCATGGAAGCAAGGATGGGCCATTGGTTGCCAACTTGTAGACCAGTTAAGGTGATGAGCATGGATTGATACCCTAGCCGATCAGCACCATCATGCATCACACTTGAGTCAGAAGGCCAGTTTAGGCAAATTTCGCTATGGTCTCAGGCTGTTCCCACACCGACCAACGCTCTCTGGCTTGATCGATGGAGACTGTGGATCGGACATCAGAGCGTTGTGCAAGGTGGGAGGATGGGGCGAAGGGAGATGGATTGGAGGCAGAGATGGCATATGCAGGGGCCGACAAGATGGAGTGTACTTCAGAAACGCTGTTGAAGCCAGCACCAGGGGTGCATGTGGCCGTAAAGTCACTGTCACAGGATGAGATACTGGAAGGGATGGGGATACTGAGGGTGTGCATGGATTGAATTCATCGCCTTCATCCACATCATCTGGACAGATGAGGAGGTCCAAGTTGCCATCATTTTCATGGTCGTCATTGTCCAAGGAAGATATCTCTGGGTTGAGATACCTGGTCACATCTAAGCCGGGCTTGGAGTTGGCGGAGGTTCAACCACAGTGAGCGAGGATGTGGAGTTTGAACTTTGGGATGAATTGAGGCTCCCTTGTGGTGTTGGGTGGATCAGGAGTCCAGGGGGGATCATCTCTCCCAAGTATGGATTCTGCAAGGGAGGCAGGGGGACAGATTGAGTGGGGGAAGCCTATTGGCTAACTACCCAGAAGCATGACGGGAAGAGGAGGCACGGGTGCTGGTTACGCGAATGCTGAGTGTGCCAGATCTGGTGCCCATTGATGATGGTGTTGTAGTGTGTTGCAGTGTGGGAGATGGGGACGGGTCTGGCTGCTCATCATCGGAGATTGGGGACCAGAGGGGTAGTCAGACTCTGGTCAGCGGCAAGTGGGGTCTGTGAGAGAGGCAGCAAGGATATACCGGTCAGAGGGTTATAAGAGGCTAAGAGAGAACAGCAATTGTAGCTATTGTAATCAATTTCCTGTGAGACAATACCATGATGGCCTTGATGAACTAAAAATCTTTGTCTTGTGTTCTGAGTGAGGTTGTCACTGACCATATCATCACCATGGAAGGAACTGCCTCACGAAATTTATTGAACGGGGCACCAAGATCATTGATACTCTCTGTAGTGACTTGCTTCAACCCATAAGCGATGCTGTCAAGTTTGATTTCATTGACTTGACTTGCTAGGCCTGCCGAACAACGATTTATTCCTCCAAGGTGCTCTTCACCTACTTGAGTTGGCCCTCCTTCACATCGAGTTCTCCTTTCGTCTCCTCCAACTTCTCTTTCATCTCCTTTGGCTCCCCATCCCTTTTCATCAACAATGCTATACTTTGTTTGAACTCTTCCCGCACACTTCACAGTGGACTCTCTATGATCTCCACCTGCTTCTTAGCTTCGGTCTGCCTGAGTTCTTGCTCAGCACTCAACAGGTTCCATGTCTCTTTGGAAAAGAAAATGCCATTTTTCTCCCAGCTGCTAGAACATCTGCCTTGAATCTCTTGATTCAGTAATGTATTCTTTCAAGAGAGAGTTTCGTGTCATCCTTTGGTTGATTTTGGGCCTGTTGTGAATGGATTTGGCTTGGATTGCATAACCGAGGTCAAAAGTGTCTCCTCCATATTGGACCCTGCTGGAGAGATGGTTGCAATGACACAAG
The DNA here is from genome assembly GCA_003313885.1 of Boletus sp. MG55. Classification (NCBI taxonomy): domain Eukaryota; kingdom Fungi; phylum Basidiomycota; class Agaricomycetes; order Boletales; family Boletaceae; genus Boletus; species Boletus sp. MG55. Next base: position 5,403 of record QGOI01003784.1, read on the forward strand.
TCTTCGTGCGGCCCCCCAATGAGTCTTGGAGAAGATGGGTGAGTTTGTACCCTCGATATGGCACGTGTGGTGAGTGATTGACAAGAACGTTGATGACATGGCCAAGAGTCAAGAGACTCCAATTGGTAATGCCAGCCTCTCTTGCCCTCTCGGCAACGGAGCGACCTACATTCTCTGACCCAGCTGGATTAATGAGATTAAGTCTTCCAACCTTTAAGAGGTCATCCCCTGTCAACAAAGCTTGGTGTGCACAGTGATGGAGAACATGGAATGAGAGCAACTAGAGTGGTCATTGAACTTGGTTGCCACAATCTGGTAATTGTGGCTACATTTGGTCAGAAGGATGAGGGCACAGACCACATCCTTTACAGGTATCTCTTCCAGATCTTGAATGAAGATGCCTTTCTTGCTAGCATTGTCAAAAAATTTCAGACTGCTTCAACTATTAGTTGGACCTCCCTCACCCATTGGTTGAGTGGGACCTGCGGGAGCAGGGAGTTCGCTGGCAAGAAGATCTCGTAGCTCTTCGTTGTATAACTCAACGAACGAAATTTTCATGCCATAATCAGCTGTCAGTGTCTCGAGTTGGTGGAATAAGTGGAACAATACTCTGGGTATCATTCCAGCTTGAGTGGAAGGATTGCCCATTGGCATAGGTATTAAATCGCCCTGCATAGTGTATCCATCCCCTGGCGTGAGCAGTAAAGGTGTGACGGGGATGGCTGAATGATACATATCTTTCCTGTACCAGTCTGCCCATAAGCAAACAACATGCAATTGTAGCCCGTGAGGACTTCGTCGAGCAATGGATTGACGACTTCATGATAGATCATTGCCTAGTCTGCCTCTTAGGGACTAAATACAAGATTGAAAGGGTACATTCAAGTTGGTGGCAAAGTTACAACACCTAGGCTGGACACTGGTGCAGATGTTTTGATCATGCCCTCCTTGCTCTTAGCGCCATGGGAGTTGATGATGATGGGTGAGTTCTCCTGAATTTCATGATCCAAGCATCTTCTTTACCCATCAGTTGGGTTGAACCTGCAGCAGCAGTGAGCTCGTTCAAAAGAAGATCTGGAGTTCTTCATTATATAACTCGACAAACGAAATCTTGACACTATAATTGGCTGTTGATGTCTCAAGTTGATGGAATAAGCGAAACGACATTCTGGGTATTATTCCAGCTTGAGTGGAGGGGATTGTCCATTGGTGGAGGCATTAAGTTGCCCTGCATGATATATCTAGTCCTGGCATGAGCAGAGTCAAGGGATGCCTTAATTATGCACGTTTTTCCTGTGCTGATCTGCCAATAGTCTGCAATTACCGTCATGCGTCGCGGCCTGGAGGAACTTGCGGTGAGTGTTTCACGTTCTCTCCTATGCAACTGATTATTGATATCACACATTCAATAGACAGCGATGGGAGAAATATTGTTCATGGCAGACATTTGGTCAAGTGACAACCTTGACCTGTATCTTGCTGTGACAGTGCACTGGATTGGACAAGACAGGGAGAGTGGGATGTCTAAGCTCCATTTCAGATCTGTGCTCATCGCTTTCCATTATCTTCTGGGGAGCCATACAGGAACTGTGCTTGCTAGAGCCCTTGTATATCTGATTGATCACGCTGGGATTCCCCTCGACAAGGTAAGCAATTTGCATTTCATTGTAGTACTTCACCATAGATTCTGATTTATGAACACCTTAGATTGGCCACTTCACAATGGATAATGCTGCAAACAATGACTCTGCTATGTCAGAGTTCTCCAAGATTCTATCCGAAGAGCGTGAATTCACCTTTGACCCTATCGATCACTGTATTCGCTGCTTACCTCATATTTACAATATTTGTGTTCAACACACACTTGACAAGTACATGCAGGCTGACTTCTCCAGGTGTCCATCTACATGGACGAACTCTATGGGCAAGGTAATCAACAGAACCGACTATTCTGGGGTGGTTCGCAATGATCCCATTGGCAACAGTAGAGATGCTGTACACGCTGTTCATTCCTCTGGTCAGCATTGTTTGAATTTCAGCCAAATGATCATCTCTGGAAACAAGCAAGAATGGTTCATCGACAATCGGGGGAACATAGTCAAGCTGCCCGTGGTTGAACTCCTTCATGACATCAAGACACATTGGGATTCGACGTACTATATGATCAACCATTTGCGAATGCTTGGACAGGTAAATACACTATTACGTTAATATGTGAACATCACTAACATCATCAATGTCACCAGGCTGTCAGCTATTTCCTAGATGCTCCCTGAAACATTGATATTTCGGACCACAGGTTGGATCCTCTGGAATGGGAGGTTTTGCAGGATATGGAAGTGGTTTTAGAGGTGTGAGTGGATTTTATTCTACCTTGTAATGTTAAATATCTGACTTCGCCTCAAACCCAAAGGTCCCAGCCCAGGCTCAGTAGAGCATGTGTGGAGAAAGCACACCATTACTTGGTGGTGCTGTCCCATTGTGTGAAATGTTTTTAGCTTAGTGGACACAGTCGGCACCTACCCACCCGCAACTCTCACCACTCATTTTCCCCGGACTTGAGTGAGCTGAACATTACTACAACTGTCTTGACCGCAGCAAAGCTTATCTTTTTGCAATGTGTAAGTATCCATACATCTGCAATATTGACTGATTGTCTAACTCTCCTCGAAAGTTGTCGACCCATGCATTCGAATGTCGTGGGTTGAGCACCATTGGGAGGTTGACGTGATCATGACTGCCAAGGCAGATGTCCACCAGAAGGTAAGTTAATTACAAATAGTCAATACGGACACTACAAATTCTAGGTTGAATATAGCTCAAAGAATACTGCTCAAAATACCCATCCCATGCTGTGTTGTCCTGTCCAGACCAGGCCATCCACCTCAAACAACCTCGCATTTTCATGATGCTAGGTGCAAGGTATGGGCTTGCCAACATGACAATCCACTTGGCAAACCAAGGCATGCAATCAATTGACCAAGAATACAACTTGTATACTACTGGCCTTGCACATGCCAACACCAACCCCCTCGCATTTTGGGAATTGGAACAAGAGTGGTATCCCACGATATTCCAGATGGCCATGAACCATCTTCCGATCCAGCCCTCTTCAGTTCCTTGCAAACGAGCCTTCTCTTCTAGCGCACTGACGGATACACAGCAATGGAATTGGATCAGCCCCGTCTTGATGGAAGCTCTACAAATCCTCAAGTGTTCTCTCAAGAAGGAAAGGCCGAATCTCAAGTGGTGGATAACATCACAGGAGGAACTATTTTGCAATGAAGACAGTAACCAAATCCTCGCCAGTGTGGTACCAGGGTGTAGCAATGATGGGATGGATGAAGTGCTGAAGGTCATTGTGGCTAAAGAGGGAGAGTCATTACAAGGTCATCATGTTGACATCTACTAGTATCGTACAGAATGCTGCCAATCTATGTCTCATATCTTAGTCTTCATCTCACAACTTGGAAGATCTTCTCGTGTGACATGTAGTGTGCTCATCACTGTGACACAGCACATCTTCTGGTCACACCTTGCCAACGCTTGCCTCTGTTTACTTTACTTTTCATCACACCTATGCTGATTGGATCAGAGATCTCAGCATCCAACAACAATGATCATCTGTAACAGTGTTCCTGTAGCCCTCACTTCACTATTTGTACACTGGTTCATGGCAAGTTTCATTTTTTATGTGCAAGAGATGCCAACTGATGTGCTAGTGCTGCCTGGATGTCAACAACAATATTGTTACACTTGGCCTGGGTAAGGACGAGCGTGCCTCTGTTGGACAGAGTCGGGTTGCTATATGAAGGCGAACTGTCCTATGGATGGGGTTCAACTACGGACCTTCCGTTGGTGGTGCTCACAAAGAGACCAATGACCAGAGGAAGGGGCAAGGGGTCTGACCGACTAGCGAAGCTAGAAGGGTTCCTATACGTCTAGCCACTTATCAGGTGGAGTCATAGATGGTGTCGAGGTGCTGACTGACTAGTGTGAGCTAGAAGGGGATCAAGGAGGTGACACAGAGATTGGATTCCGAGGTACTAGATGGTAGTACAGAGGAACTCTAGCGTGGGGATCTCTCGTGCTACAACTTGGGTATAAGTATAGTAGGGTTTGCATAAGGGCAGGCTCGGCTTGAAGGCTGCTTTAGGAATACAGGAGTCACAACGAGTTAGAGTGAGTCATGGAGGAAACAATGACTAAGTGAAGTGGCAACCGGGCGGAAGCGAAGAGCGGAAGGGGAACCGGTTGACACATGAACGGGGAAGGTCATTGTAGATGAAAGAAAAGGTAGTCCGTGAGCATATGATCATAACATTACCCCCCTGCTATTCCCAAAACTCCGTAGAGGGCTTTACTCGCAGTAGAGGTACGCGTCCATGCGGTCTGGAGAGCCAGACATGTTAGCATAGGCATCGTTTGGGGTGGGGTCGTCGATCTCGAGGTCGCCGTCGGGGAAGGTAGTGGCAGGAGGAGGAGACGGGGGTTGGTGGACATACTCCTCGACAAGGGTGATCTTGTTGATTGAGGTGGTGTCACCACTGTCCGTGGTGCGAGGTGGGTAAGGTTCATTGGACAGGCGGTCTAGGAGGGACAGGCGGGCGCGGTCAAGGGAGCTGGTAGGGGGTCCACGGGGGGAACGGCAAGAGGATCCAACCAAACGACGGGAGGAGGCGGACGACGAGGACGAGGACGGGACGGCGGGGCGGGGTATGCGGTAGCGAGTGGCCGAGAAGCCATGTTCGGGGCAAGAACCTTGGAGGTGACCGGGGGCGCGCTGCCTGCAGAAGGGGCAGGTGTAACTGGGGCAGTCCTGCTTCCAGTGGTCAGGGCGATGGCAAGTGAAACAGGCGCGGGATACCCAGGGTCACCGCGGAGGAGGACAGGGACAGAGGGGTTGTGGATGAGTCGTTCTGCCCGTTGGATGGTAGCCAGCTCTTCTGGAGTGAGGGCGTCAGAGGACGCAGACAGGGACAACGATGGGGGAGTCAGGACATGGGAAGGAGGGGGAACCGGGTGGCAGACAATGGCGGGGATGGGTAGTGGGTGGCGTTGCACACCAGTAGTCTGCTTGAGGTATCTGTCCAAGTCGTCGAAGAAGTCGAGCATACCGAGCTGGTATGCCATGGAGAGGAGCTGGGTGCGGATGTGCTGGTACACGTTGTGGATGCAGCAGAAGAGAAACGTGGTGTGGGCATCTGGGTGGGGGTGCGAGGCAAGAGGGAGAAGGTTCGAGGCCTGTAGGTATGCTAAGTAAATGGTTTGGAATGGGGAGTCCATATCACAATGGGCAGAGAACGTGGAAGTCAGGTGGGTGTCTAGGAGATAAGCATTGAGACGATGCGCATCGGCATCGGACATAGGTTCCTGTTTGCGTTTGTCAGCAAACTTCGGGATGGTGACGGACATGATGGCGGGTGGGGTTCCGTGTGGGGAAAGGGTGAATTCGGGAACATCCTCATTGGCACAAGGGGTAGCGGAGGGGTCCCAACCTGGGGACACCTGTGTGTTGGAGATAACGAGGGGGGAGTAGAGGGCTTGAGAGATGGGGGACAGGGTCACCGACGACTCCATGAGGGAGGATTCAGTGGAGTGAGCAGTAATGGAGGAGCGGGTGGACATAAGGGCGGGGGACAAGGCGAGGACGACAAAGTGGCCGTCAAGGTGGAGTTCGTCGTAGGTGGGAATGGTAGTCATTTTCTGGTGTTGCGTGGTGGTCTAGATGAGGGGGCTGGAGGAGGAGGAAAGACGGAGGGATGGAGTTTCTTATAGTCTTCCAGGACGGACTTCGCATGTTTCAACTCCCGCTTGGGAGTCCAGGTGTCTTCTTTGGCAGAGTATCCCTTCCATCGGACCAGGTAGTGGCGTCCCGATGGAGGGCCGTGGTGGCATAGAAGCTTCTCAATTTCGTATTCCTCTTCTCCACCGATAAGGTCAGGAGGTGGGGCAGGGAAGTTCTTCCCATGAACGTCGTTCTCACGATAGGGCGTAAGAAGTGAGGCATGGAAGACCGGGTGTATTTTCCAAGTCTTGGGTAAGCGAAGTTGGTAGGTGATGGGTGATAGCACCTTAACAACGGTAAAGGGTCCTTCGTGCTTGGGCGCGAACTTCGGAGAGGTCATGTTCTGTTTCAGGTTCCAGGCTTCTAACCAAACCTTATCGCCTTTGATGAACGGGGAGAAGTGCTTCTGGTTACGGGACACCATAACTTGGTGGGCGAGGTCATGGGAGGTGAGAGCTTCGTCTCGTGCTTTGGTAAGAGCAGAGAGACGGTCGTTGACAGCGGGGAGGGCGGAGGACGGGAGGACGGAGGGTAATGACTGGGGTTCGAAGCCCATCATTAGGAAGAACGGGGACTTGCCGGTAACGGAATGAGTGTGGTGATTATGGGCGAATTCGGCGTGAGGAATCATATCAGACCACGAGGTGGGGTTAGTTCTGCAGAAGATGCAGAGATAGGTCTCGACTTCCTGGTTGACTCGTTCCGTTTCTCCATCTGTCTGGGGGTGGTAGGTGGTGGAGAGGGCGAGGGAGTAACCGAGGATACATCCGAGTTCCTTGGTGAAGGAGGAGGCGAAGTTAGGTCCTTGGTTGGATATGATTTTCTCATAAAGGCAGAACCAGGTGTAGACTTTGAGGAAGAAGAGAGAGGCAATTCCTTCGGCGGTGACGGTTTTCTTAGTGGGACAGAGAATTACCCCCTTCGTAAGCCCGTGGTCAACCATGACCAACAAGGAATCGAAACCGGAGGAGGCGGGGAGGTTGGTGATAAGGTCACAGGAGACCTGTTGGAAGGGGCGGGAGCACACGGAGGGGATGGGGGATAAGGGGGGGGCAGAGGGATGGGTGTTTGCCTTGTTCTGTTGGCAAACGGCACAGCCTTCGATGTACTGGCGGACAAAGTGGGCGAGGCCGGGTCACCAATACTCGGCGGCGACGAGCTGGCGGGTTTTCAGGAAGCCGGGGTGACCGGCAGACGAGTGGTCGTGGCAATGCTCCAGAATACAGCGGCGGAGAGCGAGATCAGGGGGCACGTAGACATGACCTTTATAGGTGAGGACGCCGTCGAGGAGCTGCCAGTCGCTCAGGCGGGAGTGGAAGACAGGGGGAATATCGCCGTCCAGGGCTTGGAGCGTGGTCAGGAAGAGGGGGTTGTCCTTTGATGTGGAACTAATATGGTTCCGGAGGGAGGTGTCAATCAAATGGACAAACAGGGAGTCGGGGAGGAGGGTTTGGGCAGTGTTGTCAGGGGAGCCCGGGGGTGGGAGGTGATCTGGACAATGAGAGAGGGCATCCAGTCCAGATAAGAGGGAGCTGGGGATGTGGGACATGGCCAGGTCGAAATCTGCGAGGTCGAGGAGCCAGCAGGCCTGCCAGCGGTTCAAGGTCTGGGCTTTGCGGAAGTAGAGGAGGTTTTTATGATCAGTAAAGACCTGAACCGGGAACGAGGAACCCTGGAGGTAATGTCACCAGGTCTTGAGGGCGCGGATGACCACAAGGAGTTCGCGATTGTGGATGTCGTAGTTTCATCCAGCGGGAGCGAACGAACGGGAGGAGTAAGAGCAAGGGCGCCATTGTCCGTTGCAATCGGTCTGGAGGAGGATGGCACCGGATGCGAATTGGGAAGCGTCGGTGGCGATGGCGAAGGGGTGGGTCTGGTCGGGGAGTTGGAGGATGGGTTCCGAGGTGAACATCTCCTTGAGGGTGGAGAACGCGAGTTCGCAGGCAGCAGACCAAGACCAAGGGTTGGACTTCTTGGTCAGGTCAATGAGGGGGCGGGCGATGGTCGAGTAATCCGAGATGAATTGCCGATAGAAGTTGGCAAAACCGAGGAAGGAGCGGATGTCAGAGTGGGCCAAGAGGAGATCCCATCAAGTTTGACAGGATCCATGGCAATCTCGCCAGGGCGGACGATCATGCCGAGATAGTCTACTTCTTCAACGTTGAAAGTACACTTTTCGAGGCGGAGGTGAAGGTCAAGCTCCTCCATGCGTTGGAGGACACGGCGGGTTCGTTCGGTGTGGAGTTCGGGGTCGGAAGAGAAGATGAGGAGATCGTCCATGTAAATGATGAGCCATCCTTCGGCGATCATATCCTGGATGTTACGCTTCGACCTGAAGCGAACAAGTAACGCTGGACCGGCAGGTCAAGTTGCGTGTTCCTGGATCCTAAAGAGGTATCCCCGAATGGCTACGGCAGCGACGACTCTTGAGTCGCTGAGGCTTCCAACCACCGTCTATGGGCAAAGGTACGTGGTGAATCTAAGTCGACCCGGAAAGGGAAGACTTCTCAGAAGGGCTGAGATCTGAGGAGATGTGGAGGTCGAACGAAGGAGCTCAGCATGGCTTCTTGACACTAGGCGGTAGATTGCATAGATCAAGGTGAGGTACATGGGAGAAAGAAGCAGGCCTTTTATAGGCCCTACATATCGGAGTCCGTAGCGGACTCAGAAATAAATATGACTCGAAAAGAGTCGGGATGGAACGGAACGGAAGTATAGTACTACAGCCTCGTCGGGCAGGAACGGAAGGTGAGATATAAATATGAAATAGGATCAGAACAGACCGGGATCGGGTAAAGTAGGATCACGAGGCAGTGCATAAAGAGAGCACTGCCGAGGAGACAAAGTCTGTGCAAGGCGATGAGTCGAAAAGGAAATAGAGTCCAGAGCGTACTGCTTTAGAAGGCGGTGTCCTCGGCTTCCGTGGTAAGGCAGTGTCCCTCGGAGTCGTAGTGATCGAAGCTGAATAGCTCGTCCCACTGGCTTTGAGGAATCTCCGTGTCCAGCTGGAAGTCAGCCCATAGGTCCCGTAACGAGAAGGGAGGAAAAGATAGGGGGTCCTCCCATTCTGTAACACTGGAAGGAGTCGTTCATAAACCTCTGGAAGGTGGCGGGGGAGTTGGAGAGACCGAAGAACATGACTGCCAGTTCATAGAGTCCTTTGTGGGTAATAAAGGTGGCTTTCCACTGATCGCCATCTTTTATTTATATGTTGTTATAGCCCCATCGGACATCAAACTTGGTGAATCGTTTGGTGCCTTGAAGCTTGTCAATGAGGTCGGGAATCAAGGGTAGCGGGTAGGCATCCTTGATGGTCTCGGCGTTGAGTTGCCGGTAATCCTGGCAGGGGCGGAGTTTGCCATCTTTCTTCTTGACGAAGAAGAAAGGGGAGGCTTGAGGAGAGTTGGAAGGGCGGATCTTGCCCGACGAAAGATTTTCGTTGAGGAAGTCTTCTGTCGCCTTTTGTTCGTCTGGGGACAAGGGATAAAGCTTCCCAACGTGAGGTTGGAAGTTGGGGGTCAAGTTGATCTCATGATCATAGGGGCGAGACGGGGGTAAACATTTGCTTGCTTCGTCAGAGTATTCGGGGGGTAAGACCTTTTTGGGCTTGGCCTTTTCTGCTGCAGCGGCTAATTCCGTAGTGGTGGTTAACTTGGCGATGGTGGTGGCGGGGATGAACCGAGAGCTGCATCAGATGATATGGTTGATAACTTGGTTGTCATTGGCGCGGACAAGGTAGTCTTTTTCGGATTCTATGTTGAGGTACTTGAAGAGACGGGCATCATCCACAGTGTTAACGTTGACGTGTTTTGGGAGTTTCCAAGAGTCTTTGAACGTCTTGAAGTGGGCGTCATGGCGGGTGGCGTCTGCAGTGGACTGCATGTAAAGCTCTTTCGATTGGTCTAGCGACTCGGAGATGGAGAGAGTCTGGTGATTCCAATCGATGGTGGGGTTAGTGGCGCGAAGCCAGGGGAGTCCGAGGATGATGTTCTCATTTCCGCAGGACATGACGTGAAACTTCACTTGTTGGGCTATTCCCTCAATGCAGGTGAAGAGGGAACAGGTGAAGCGGATTGCACCAGTCTTGTTGGAGGACTGGTCAACATTCCGAACAGGGATGGGGTCAGGGAGGCGTTCTGTGGGGAGTTTGTGCTTTTGGACGAAAGCCCAATTGATGCAGGAGATGTCTGCGCCACTATTGATAAGGGTGTGGGTGTCGATGGTTTTCATGGTGTGCGAGGGAATGATGAGTTGTAGGGGAATCTTCATAGATTTTGCAGAAAGAGATACAACTACAGGTGCACAAGTTACGGAGGAAGGAGAGGACCACGTTGACGAGGGTCTCCTATTCAAAAATCCTGCTCCATGGCGGAGAAGGTGACTCGTTTGACAGAGTCTTCTTCATCATCGTCATCTTCGCATGCTGCAAGTTTTGGAAGATCTGCGGGGGTTCTCTGAACCTTCTTAGACAGGGTGGTATATTCCGGACAGTCTCGGGTGGAATGGCCCTTCTTCCGGCATCAAAAACACTTTCCCTCTTTGAAGCATTCTTCCCATTCTTTTGGAGTAAGCTTGGCGAGCTTGATGGCATCTACGTCCATGGCGTTGGGGTCCTTCTCTTCTTTCCGAGTGGAGGAGGAAGAGTGGGAGGGGGAGTAGGGGTAGTAGGCGGTGGGTTTCTTGTAACGCTTGCTGATCTCAGCGGCGCGTTTCATCTGAGTGTCGAAGGTCATGGTCTTCTTATACCAGTCTTCGACCATGGTGGGCACCGTGTCCATGCCGTAGACTTTCTCCATAAGAGTGGGCATGATGCCCGCGGAGAAGTAGTTGATGAGGACGTTGTCGTCAGTGATCTTGGAGATGGCAACACGGTTTCTGAAGTCAGCGGTGTAGGTCGTGAGGGATGGAGAGAAGACACCGTCCTTCTTCTCGATCATTTGCTTGGTAGCGAGCCAGTTGATAGCCGATCCAATGGTATTGGACTGCTTGAACGTTTTGTCGAATTTGGTGACAAAATCAGCCCAAGCCCCGAGGGCGAAGGTTCCTAGCGAGGGGGAATACTTGGATTCCCTGAAGGTATTGGCCCAAGTTTGGGCGGGGCCTTTGGTCATGTAGGACAAAGCATAGGCGATACGCTTTGCTTCTGTGTCGTATACCTTATCGTTGATGGCAAGGTAGAGTGCGACACTTCGTAGCCATGGTTGTGCTTTACCCGCAGAGCCATCAAAGGCTTCTGGGGTGCCGAGATGAAGTTCAGTGGGTTTCTGAGGGGTAGTCATGGGTGGTCTAGGGAACGGAGGGAGTGGCGGTGGGTTGGGGGGAAGTGGGGGTTGAACGGGATTGAGAGGAGGGAAGGGGAAAGGGTTGTTCCATTGGATGGGGTGGGGGACAGGGGTGTGGGAACTCTGGTGAGAGTTGCCGCGGCGGAGAGGTTGTGGGAAAGTTCCCGGGCTAAGGTTCGAGTGGCTTCGGCTTCTGCCAGAGAGGGCAGTAGTTCATTGGAGTTAGAGGATAAGTCTGACTGGTCAGTGGTCGAGGGTTCGGAGTGTTCCCGGGGAGGGATTCTCCATGTGGAGGTCGATGGTGGTAACTGAGGGCGAGTGCTCCTCCTTGGGTTCGGAGGTGGTCGAGAAATGGTGACTACGTGATGGTAGCATGGGTTGGTATGCTAGAGTTTTGTTACGCTTGGCCTGGGTAAGGACGAGTGTGCCTCTGTTGGACAGAGTCGGGTTGCTATATGAAGGCGAACTGTCCTATGGATGGGGTTCAACTACGGACCTTCCGTGGGTGGTGCTCACGAAGAGACCAACGACCAGAGGAAGGGGCGAGGGGTCTGACCGACTAGCAAAGCTAGAAGGGTTCCTATACGTCTAGCCACTTATCAGGCGGAGTCATAGATGGTGTCGAGGTGCTGACCGACTAGCATGAGCTAGAAGGGGATCAAGGAGGTGACACAGAGATTGGATTCCGAGGTACTAGATGGTAGTACAGAGGAACTCTAGCGTGGGGATCTCTAGTGCTATAACTTGGGTATAAGTATAGTAGGGTTTGCATAAGGGCAGGCTCAGCAAGGCTGCTTTAGGAATACAGGAGTCACGATGAGTTAGAGTGAGTCATGGAGGAAACAATGACTAAGTGAAGTGGCAACCGGGTGGAAGCGAAGAGCGGAAGGGGAACTGGTTGACATGTGAACGGGGAAGGTCATTGTAGACGAAAGAAAAGGTAGTCCGTGAGCGTATGATCGTAACAAATATGCTGTACGTGCTCTTGGTCCCTGTCTCACATCCATCCCATGATCAAGTTCCGCAGGCACCTTAACCCACTGCTGGCATTCCTACAACCCAAGTTCGACCCTTCTTTGCAAGACAACCTACTCGCAGACAAGGTTGAAGAGGGCGCCATCAACGACAGACCCATACCACCCTCACAGCAAGATGTGAGTTCAGACAGTTTGTGAGGCTATTGCCTGAATGGCAGTTTTGGTACACCCCTGCTTGCCTTGCAGTAGCACTTGCATCTTTGCTCACATCCAACTTGCTCAGACATATGATCAAGTATGAATATGTATTCATTTGACATGATAGGATGCAAAGTGCACGCCTTTTCCTGAGCCTAATAGGTTGTCACTGATGATCACGAGTGTGTATGCAGCTTAGCTCATTTTCATATGCTTTCCCTGACCACTCAGCGTACTCATCGTTTCTTCATCATCATGTATCCGCTCAATGACAACAGGTCTCTCCAGCCCTGTCCATTCGAAAGCTCACCCTGTCCTAGGGGCCAGATGGTTCTTTGTGATACTACCCCTTGTCTGCCCGCTGCAGACTGCAGTTCTTTATTGATGCCTTGTTCAATCGATTCATACCTATCACCAATAGTATCTTCCTCATTGGTGGCTTCTGCACCTGGACCCCATTGGAAGCCATCGCCATCACCCCTGCTGCATTGTCCATGCCCTCAAGCCTCGTCCACACCCCACTTGCCTCCTCCCCAGCCAGCACATCTCCGCTCACCCCCCTCCCTAGCTTTTCCTCACCACCCTCTTCCTCATTCACTGGCAACTGTGCCCTCCTCTGCCTCTCCACATCTGCCTCCTGCCCCAAAGCACACATGGGAACATGGCGCTCGGTGGCAGCATTCTGTGTCCACCTGCACAGCTCCGTGAGTGCTCTGTACACAGTACATTGAGGGTTTTGCATGTGTCAGAATCCAACAGTGATGACAATGATGGAGTGATTAAATAGCATTAATCATGTGTTGTATTGCTGCCCCCGTTGTCGTAGTACCTGTAACCCGTTCACTCCATCGTAATTGATCGGTTAGCCAGCTTTAAACCAGTTCCATATGTTTAGCCATATATAGTTGAACCAGTAGTTACATAACAGTTCGACTTCTTTGGTTAGATTTAGCCAGCAACTCGGCTATGGCTAAAGCCAGTTAGAACCGCAAACCGCGGCAGCACTACTTGCCGCAGTTAAGGATCAACAGATCCCTTTGTTTGCATACCCCTCCGTAGTCCAGGGTAATGTTCGTTTTCTCTGTGATGTCGCCAGAGTGGTTGGAGGAACCATCCACGTTCCATGCTTTGACCAGATTGTCTAAGTGCCAAGTGGGAAGTCCTAGAGTATTGACAGTGTCCCGGCTGATAAAGCATCTGGTTGCTCTGCTGTTGATAAGCGTGTGCAATCCAATGATTTGCCCCCCTTTTTCCAGATAGAGATTGGGATCCAAATGGAACTCAATTTCTTTCCAGAAATAAATACAGGGGCAATAGTAACAGAAGTCCCAGGCATTGGTCCTGGACTTCCTTCTAAAAATGCGCTTGAGCCTTGACATCATTGGTATTGGACTTAATGTGGGTTTTTACGGAGTCCACCTTGTCTTCAGGGGTTTCCCACGATGGGTGAGAATCTTCTTTGAGGGGTCATCCATCTTCAGCTAGATTGGAATCTAGAGCCGTCTTCAGAGCTCTAAGTAGCTCATCCTTGTTGCTGCTCCTATCAATGTTTGATAGGAAGAGATTGATGTCTGGATCTTTTCCTTTGACAGTGACCATGTGCAGATGGGTTTCCTTCTTGGCTCCTTTGAATCGGAACATCTGTTCCTTTGGGTGATTCCTGGTGGAGCAATTCAGTTTGTTGCATATGAAGCAGGTCCCATCCCTGATTCATTTGGCGCATTCCGCTGGAGAGAGGAAGATCCTATTCACATCCATGGCATTAGGATCTTTCTTGTTTCCTCCTCCATAATGGACAACAGGCCCTTTTCTGATGGTGTGGAATCATTTGAGTCCTCCTTTGATCTCAGAAGCTTTCTGGTAAACTTCTTCCATGTTATCTGGTTTCTTTATGGTACTAGATAGGGTAAGTCTCTTGGTGATTTTGGGGTCAATTCTGCAAAGGAACCATTCCAAGTGGGCTTTCACATCGGTGATCTGGCTTCTGACTGCCAAGATGGAGAAGGCTAAGATGAACTTCTCAAAGCCTTGTTTGTCATGAACATCTTGGATCAGGGTGGCCAGATCAATACGAGTGGCAGCTGTGACATCGTATGGGGAGAAGGTAGTCTGGAAAGCCTCCTGTATTTTGGTAAAGGTCTTGTCTGTGGTGGGGATGGTGGAGTCCAAGAGTTTGGACAGCCATGCTTTGGTGAAGGCCTTTCCTCGGCCTTTTGCCATCCTGTTGAGGAACACGTAGGATTGTCCTCTGTCCTGTAGTTTGTCATTGAGGGTGAAATAACCCTTCATTGCCATGAGCCAGCGATTGGCATCATGCGTTTCTCTGGAGAATTCTTCAGGCAGTGCCACTTTAATTTCTCCCATTTTGTCATCTTTGTCTTCTTCGTTATCCGAGAGGGGTAAACTGGAGAGGGGGGAGCTGTGGGCTGAGTGCAGAACTAGGTCTGGGTCAGATGATGGAGGGGGAGGAGTGACTCTCTCAATATCGATTTCTGGGTGTTCTCTGCATGAGATTAGGGTCGCACGAGTGTCGACAGGGATGGGGGCGTGGATGGGATCTGGAGTGGGTTCTGCCGATGAGGCCTGGTATCATCAGTAAACTACCTATTTGGCTACAGGACTTACAGGGTTCACGGTCTGCCACAGGCACTTCCAGGTCAACAGACCACACAGGCTGCAACAGGGTCTACAGTGTTCCACAGCACTTATAGGCCAACAGCTCCTTAGCATCCCCAGCTTGACAGACCACATAGGTTGCTCAGGTATTGCAGGCCACCAACTTGAAGTTATTGCTAACTTAAGTGGTGTAAAAAACTCACCAGTGGCAAATGAAATTTAATACTAGATCAGAAGTGCCAGTAGGGATTGTCATGGCTAACAAGTTGGATTATACTACTAGTACTAGTACCATGACCTGTACTACTAGCCCATCACTGAGGGTACAGGTTGAGTGGTGGGTCAATAAATAGAAACCCAGAAGTGCACCCATCACTGGCAAGGTTATACCTGTGTATCCTTTGTATTATTAGGAACTACACTACACAACCAATCTTAAGCACTGTCAAATGAGGCAAAACTTTTGAAACCCCCATGCCAGTGATCACAGAGAATGCTGTCCACCTTGAAATATGAAAAGAACACAATTAGGTTCAAGTACAGATTACTCTCTCGCTCAGCTCCAGATGGGCCCAGGCACTGTGATCATAGTCATCCTCGGAAAGGACAGACAGAATGGTAGACAAGGCAGAAACCCAGACAAGGCCGTCAATGATGACACAGTTTTGCATGAGATGGGCATGCCAAGGTGGTGCAATGAGGGGGTGTAGTATTAGTGGGTGCATCTAAAGGTGGTGGTACCAGTGACAGGGCGTACCTGCGCTTGTGATGTAGGTGGGGGATGTGTCCATTCAAGAGGCCCAGACAAGGCCATCAACAATGACATGCAGTTTTGTGCCAGGTGGGTGAGGGGGTGGGATGTCAGCAGGTGCATCTAAGTGTGGTGGTACGAGTGACAGGGCACACCGTTTGCACCTGCAACATAGGTTGAGGGGGGTGACGTATCCATTCAAGAGGCCCAAATGAGGCCATCAGTGATGACATGCAGTTTTGCATGAGGTGGTGTGATATCAGCAAGTGCATCTAAGGGTGGTGGTACAAGTGACAAGGTGCACCGTTTGTACCTGTGATGTAGGGGGCGATGCATCTGTTCAAGAGGCCTAGACAAGACCACCAGCAATGATGCACAGTTTTGCACCAGGTGGGTATGAGGTGGTGGGACAAGGGGGTGGGATGTCAGTGGGTGTGTCTAAAGGTGGTGGTACGAATGACAGGGCACACTGTTTGCGCCTGCAATGTAGGTTGAGGGGGCAATGCATCCGTTCGAGAAGCCCAGACGAGGCCATCAGTGATGACACACATTTTTGCATGAGGTGGATATGAGGTGGTGCGATATCAGCAAGTACATCTAAGGGTGGTGGTACAAGTGACAGGGTGCACCATTTGTGCCTGCAATGTAGGTGGAGGGGGCGATGTGTCCGTTCGAGGTGGTGTGACAAGGTAGTGTGCTATCAACAGGAGCATCTAAGGGTGATGGTATGAGTGATGGGCTTGCAGTTTGCACCTGCAGAGTGAGTAAGGGGGTGTGTCCATCCGAGATGCTGGGGTGAAGTGACACTGTTAGATGAGGGTGTCACGCTTGCATCAGTTGGCGGGACAGTGAGGGGTAGTGGGGGGTGGTGGGCTCACATTGTGTCAGCATGCCCATGCCCACGCCATTGTGGCGTGGTGCGTCAGTCTGGCAGGAGGTGGCTTCAGGATTCACGATGCAAGTCTCACATCCAAAATTATGCCAAGCTCCAAGAACTCGTATGCAGGAGGTGTGGCCAAATGTCAACAGGGTCATAGATGTATCCAGCACTGAAATAAGCCCACTGAGATTGCAGACACCATGATGCACACCAGTAACTTACCAGGTCTCTGCCCCCTAATCCGGCAGAGATGACAAACGAGGCACAATGTCGCCATTCTTTGCAAGATTGGCTTCTGATGAAAGTGACGTCAGTGCTGCTGACAACTGCTCCACCATCACTATTAACGCATCTGAGGGAAGCAAGGTTGAATGTCCCGAAGAGGTTGTTGCATTCTCAAAGTCATGTGTAATTTTTATAAGGGTCTTTACATGGGCCCTTAGTAAGTGTTGGTCAGACCAAAGTTCAACGTTCCACCATGCAAGTCATTCAAATTATGAATGCAACACTAAATAGTACTACAAAGAAACACTTCAAATAGGCATATTTATCGAAACGTGAGCCTGCCCGAGCAGTCCAAGGGTTTTATAATCGATTATATACCTGAAATTCAACATTGACACATGTGACATTCTTCGGCTTGTCTGGATAGATTGTTCTGTGACAAACAGTTGGCTGGTGTTGGACAGGTGGCAGTTGGGGTCCAAGGGTGCCCAGAAGGCTTCGTCTATATACCTGAAATTCAACGATGATATATGTGACATGGATGCACTGAATAGTCACTTATGATCACCAAATCCTTTCTGTCAGATAGTGGCACGAATCTGGCCAATTCCATTGTTGGCATCAATGAGTTTCTTCTCCGCAAGGTGTGCACAGCGTTGGTAGAGCCTAACAAGCACACAATGTTCTTCCAGCTTGGACTCGGCGAGGTGTTTCCTGGCGCGTCATACATTTTTTTTGGCATGTGCTGCTTCAAGTTGTAAATAAGCATAGTCATAGTCAGATTCACATTCGGAGTGCTAGATTTCTCACATTTGTTACTTCATCCATTTGAAAAATTGGCTAAAAATACCTGCGGTTGATCTGGGGACCGGCTCCTCGAACATATTGATACAGAACCTGAATCAGGACAATGAAAACGGGGTGGTGATGGCATATGACGGGACTCCTTAGGTGCTGGACTGGGAAATGAGGATGGCATTGTCAATGATGACATGGATGGGTCAGATGTGCATGTGAATTTTCAGTTCCAGTCTAGTTGCCAGATTCACCCGAGTTACAAACATTATGCATGAAAAGACAGACCACGGCTTACCTCTGATCTCACGGATGAGGCATTGTCCAAGCTGCAGCAAAACGTTCAAGAACTCGTCGAGGGTTACCCAACATCTAAGTCAACCCAGATCGAGTTGTTATGGGTGGATCAATGACTTAGCATGTATTTGAGACGAGGTCATCCCACTTAATGACCACCTAGAAGAGCAGCCCATATTCATTGTGAATCAAGACAATGCAATGGACATCAACGAATTCTATGGGTTGCGGAGGTGGAGGATATTGGATTGGATATTGAAATGCATGACTTGTTCGAGGGTGCTGGGCATGTATATGGTGAAGCAAGGTCATTCATGGATGTTTTTAATAGTGATGAGTTCGCTGAAGTGAGGAAGGACAATCTCTTCTACCCATTTGCCAACCGCTCTGAGTGGGAGGTAGGGCAGTGGCTGTTGGCCTCCAGCCTCAGCATGGCTGCCATTGATAAATTCCTGTCCCTTCATATGGTACGTCTCACATATTTTCTGAAACCAACAACCTCATCCAATTTATGAACAGATCCAGACACTTTCCCTGTCATTTCGATCCGTCAAACAGCTTAGGGTGCTTGCAGAGATGCTGCCCCCTGGACCCCAGTGGAAGTGTCGGCGCATGGAAACAACTCATCCCACCAAATCAAAGGTCTACCTTTACTATCGAGATCCCATCAACTGCCTCGAAGCTTTATTCTCAAACCCTCTCTTCCACGAAAGATTAGACTTTGTCCCTTGGCGCATTTGGACAACATCTGCCCAACTTGTTCGCAAGTATTCTGAATGGATGACTGGTGATGCCGCATGGAACTATCAAGTACACATTATTTGTTACATTGTAATGACCAAAATATTACTAAAATCCATTCAGTCTCAAGTCCCCCAGGGGGCAACCTTACTGGGTATGATTCTCTCCTCCGACAAAACCAACATCTCAGCGATGACCGGTGATTGTGTCGCACACCCACTACTCCTTGGACTTGCAAATATCCGGATGAATACCCGATTAAAATCATCCTCCAATGCTTTCTCCCTTCTCACCCTGTTACCAGTCCTGAAGTTCATTCATCATAAGAAGCACATGCATGGTGTACTAGAGGATTGAAATGACCAAACACTCATGCAATGAGCATCAAGCAGTTAGATGATGGAAACTGAGAGGGGCTTAGTAAGAACTGGTGCTCTTGTGAGAAGGATGGGAGAACTCCAAGAGGACAAGACTGGGGATCCAGTCGAGTGCGCTTGGGGATTTATATAGTCTCGGGATATGTACATGTGTATACACTAGATCTAATGATATCCTATGCTACAATGGAGAGTACATGAGGAGGAGGTGAGGTAGATGAGTCATACAGAGTCATGATGAGTCGTAGCGAATCATAGCTAGTCATGAGGAGTCATATTGAGTCATTGTACTGGTTTAAGGTACAGCTAGTGGCCTTGAGGCTGCTAGGTGGTATTAGTTACAGTGTAGCATATGGACGGGGCGAAGGGTACTGAGTCAATATGAGTTAGAGGGAGTCACGACCACAAGGCAGTGTCGTAGTAAGGTACAACATGCTTTAGAGGGTGTTGAGGTGAGATGGTGTGTTGCATGTGCAACAACCATGAGGTGGAGTGACTGGACTTGAGCGTATAGCCATGCTTGGGTTATAGGGGTAATGAATAGGGGCTATATGCGAAAGTTAATGTGTTCGGAATGTGTTCAGAAAAGATAGGGGCTTGTGTACTGAGCATTCATAACAAGGATCGCCTAATTCACGAGTGTTTGGATGTCATGTTGCAGCCGTTAAAGATAGTGGCTCAATTAGGCGTCATGATGTCTGATCCCGTAGGCAATCTACATCATTGTTTCACTCCACTCGCTGCCTATATCGTTGACACTCCAGAAGCACACATGTTGGCTTGCATACGCGACAAGACCTCACCACTCACTATGGCTACTTATCTGGAGTTCAGTAATGAGACATCATCCCTGTCGAGGACTGGCTGTCTCACCCTTTCGCAACTGGCAAAGGTCACCACTGATCCCCTATTGCTCAAAGAATATTTTGACACCTGCCAGCAGTATCGGCTGAATGAAGTCATTGAGCCATTTTGAAGGGACTGGCCGCTTGCTTGCCCATATGTTTTCTTAACTCCGGAGACATTGCACCACTGGCACAAAGAATTTGGTGACCATGACCTTTGTTGGGCTATTCATGCTGTTACTCCAGCTGAAATTGATTTTCACATGTCTGTCTTACAACCGATTACTGCTTATTGTCACTTTAATGACAGTGTTTCGAGGGTCAAACAAGTTACAGGACTGAACATTGTCACATTCAACAATACATTATTGTGGTTATAGCTGGTATGGTTCCACAAAGTTTCGTGACAGCACTCCGAGCTTTGATGGACTTTCGCTACCTGGGGCAGGCCCCATGCTTGGATGAATCCCATCTCATCTTAATGGACAATGCACTTGCTGAATTCCACACTAACAAGAATGCCATCATGACTGCAGAGGTACGGTGTGGAAAGAAGAACCCAATCACTCATTGGTGTATTCCAAAGCTCAAGTTAATGCAAAGTGTCACCTCCAACATCCAGGAAAACAGTGCTGCTATTCAATGGACTGCGGATACTACAGAACACACACATATCATCGTCATCAAAGATCCTGCTAAAAATACAAACAACCACCACTATGATGCACAGATTTGTCGCCACCTCGATTGCGCTGAGAAATGCCACCACTTTGAGATTTCAACTTCCTTGTGGTTAAAGGAAGAAGCATCTAACTCCGGTTCAGAGGCTGACCATGATGATGAAGATTCCTCAGGTATTGTCAATATAAATGGGGCCTGCCAGGCAAAGAATTATTTCGTTTCCGCATGCTTACTCAAGAGGCAAACTGATAATACTCATCTTCCTCGAACCTTTGTTGCCGATGAAACAGCAATCCACCTCAATCATGATCTATCGGTTAACTGTATGCTTGTCGATGAGGCAGTGGAGAAGTTCTCCATTCCAGACTTGTCTGATGCACTTGTTGAATACCTCCACCATGCATGTTCCAACCTGGACACTTATTACTCAATTGGCGGGCAGCGCAAAACTCATGATGGGACATTGCTGCCATTCGATTATTTGCAAGTTTGGTACAAAGTACGCCTACAATACCATTCTTATCATAATCCATCTATCCTAATCCCTGCTGAAACCATCAATGCCATGCCTGCCAATAATGCATGGCCGGAGGGTTGCTTCGATGCTGTGGCCATATGCATATATAGTGACAAAAGCTGGCCAAAGAGTGGTCTCCAAGGTGTGTCATATTTTTTTGTTGTTGCCTGAGCTCAAATAGCGCTGTCAGGGCATGTCGTCGCAGAACTGCATCTCATCATGTGCCCCCTCAGCAGGCAAGGCATGACATCTTGTTGGAAAGATACATATTTGATGTATGTTTGCTGATTCGATCCTATCCCACAGCAGGACAGTCTGCTCGAGAAGGCAACTCAAATGCAAGTTCTTAGATGTGCAACCAGAGCCAACAGATCCCTACTCGGAGATGTCATTCTGCTCTTCCAAGCTCGCACCCTCCTCAACATCGTTCCAAGGTTTGGATTGAAGGCAGACCCGTGACTAACAAAGGAGAATTCTATGAAACACAGCACGACCTATTTTCTGAACAAGTACTTTACTAAGGAAATGTACTATACTCTTTCAAATCTGTAACATTGCGCACTTGAAGACAAGATTTAGTAACCAGACATTGATCCTCTGCTTGGCCACCTCAGTGACCTTCAGTCTTAATCAGATGTGTATCCTCTTAGTTTCCCGATACTATCCGGACCCTGATATCGTGTTTCCTGAGTGAGTTCAATTGTTCTATATCACCCTACCCCCACATGCCTTTTTCAAGTAGTGCTGCAGAACTCCACGTTGTGTTCATATGTTCTTTGTCCTCAACCAAACACTGTGGTGCCCCTTCATCCCACTATGAATATTCACACCAGCTCAACCAAGGAGGGGCATTATGGAAAATTGAGCTCTACCGCTATGCCAGATGGAGGGGCCAGCCTCCAAGGTCACGAAATCATGGATCAACTACTGGCTAGGGACCTCCTGGCAAAATCATATTATTGACAAAAACAAAAACACGCTCTTGCCCTATCTCTTCAAAAGACTTGTACCAGCATGGACCAGAAGTAAAAAGGTCAAAATGCACAAATTCATCTATATTTATCCCTGTGGTTGCAGCAATTCATGGGATCCTACTCCCCTGCCAGCACTTTGCTGAGCACGTTCTTACCTCTCTTTGGAAAAAGTGGCTGGCATATGAAGGCATTAGCATATCCCCGAGCTGGTGACAATATCGATGGACCTGCAGAGACGGGGGATACATCTCAGGTGGGTGCAGCCTCTAAACCTGAGACTGGCATGGAGTCGCTCATGACAGAGGAGGTTGAACGCCTTGTGGCTATCCAAGCAGCACTGAATGCCAGACAGGTGAAAACTATAGTCATAAGCTCAGATGGAGAGGTTAGCGGGGATGACAAAAATGATGGCTATGATCCAGAACCTGCCTCATCTGATTCAGAAGTTCATGATCCCATGTATGCCCCTTGGCGGTTTCTTCACTAACCTCCAGTATCGCCTCACTCCACACTGAACCCCCTGCTGCCTCCATTGAAACTCAATATGCTCGGCTCTTTAATGCCATCGCCACTGTAATGTGGACATCTTTTGAAATGAC
Organism: Boletus sp. MG55; assembly: GCA_003313885.1. Taxonomy (NCBI): domain Eukaryota; kingdom Fungi; phylum Basidiomycota; class Agaricomycetes; order Boletales; family Boletaceae; genus Boletus; species Boletus sp. MG55. The sequence continues at coordinate 27,946 of QGOI01003784.1, forward strand.
TATGCAACAAGACTCGTTACACCCATCTTCCAGTAGATGCTGGTTCTGCTCAACATTCACAACACTTCCAATTCCTGATGGTGGTTTCAACAGGAAACCAGATGGTGTCCTGGTTGACGGTAACATCGCACCATCCCAGATCACCTGGAGAAAGGTCATTGCTGTATTGGAATATACTGAGCAAGAATTCACGTTATCTGCGAGTGTGGTGCGCCAAATGCACATGAAGTCATACCTTATACTTTGCTGCCAGCCTTGGCAAACCTTCGTCCTTGGCATCTCCCTCACAAAGGAAAATCTTCGACTTCATTACTACGACCACAGTGGAACCATTATCTTCCATCCCGTAGACATCGAGGAGCATCCCAAGAGAGTCATTGATGTCACCACTACCCTAGCTTATGGTGATCGTACGTGCCTCAGTTATGACTCCACAATCTACATCAATGAGGATCTCCTGGACCAACAACAATTGACTACTCCCCTCCCTCCCACAGCATGCAACACCTGAGCAGTGGACCAGAATCTGCCCACCACCCCCCAACAGAGTACTCCAGTCATCATCAGGTGGGTGATCATCCCCGGCAATAAAAAGCTAGACATCCTAGGTATCGTGTGGACAAGTGACAGTTTGGTTGGGCAGGGCATGACATGTTACCACGTTCAGGATCCAGTGATGTTGCAGGAATTCGCTTTGAAGGACTATTGGGTGGATGCATCATGTATTCACCATGAAACCAAAATGCTCCATAAGCTCAAGGATATACTGGGCATTCCTAAGGTTGTTCACTCCTGGACTGTCGGCGATGAAGGCGATGTACAAGAATTCAAGTTTGCTCAGAACACGATTAATGTATGTGCCAGCTATGGGTCGACACTCTCTCAGCAGACACTTCTGGCCATCGGGAATTGTCAGATTCATCGCAGGATCCTGATGACCCCATTTGCGACCCCAATTTATGCATTCAGGTCCCTCAAGGAGCTCATTTGGTCATTTCTTACCATCTCAGAAAGTAAGTCTTTTAACTCGTAACATTACTTTGTTCTAATTTTGATGATAGCACACAAACTGGTGACCGATGCTGGCATCTTACACCAAGATATGAGTGTGAATAACCTCATGATTACCCCCATGTTCATTGGTGTTGATGAATCGACTCCCATTGTTGCACCCCTTGCTACCACCATACCCGATCCTGTTCTTCCACCTCCTGTCCCCCCGGTTACTCCCCCATCCGTTAGTATCATCGAATCAACTCCCATTGTTGTGGCTACCACCAGCGAATCTGCCGCCCCCTTACCACCAGAGCATGGTCAATCTAGAAGGAGGGGGTGGATAGTTGACTTTGACTATGCCAAGCTACTCAATACAAGTGCAACCACCTCTGTTGGCACCATGAGTCCAAAAATATCCACTGCTAGGTAGTATATCTGTCTAAATTGAGTTTGTAGGACACATTGCCATTCTTATCTTTCCGGATTCTCAGTATCATCGAAGAAAATTCTTTACGAAAACCGAATGACCATAAAGCTATAGAACAGACCGCTGAGGATGATATGGAGTCCTTATTCTATGTCCTGGTTTGGATTTGCTGTCTCTACAGTGGACCAAACAATTCTCCCCACCGAGATCAGACGTTCAAGCAAATGTTCTGTATAACTGGGCGGAGCATGCTTTCGAGCAAGACTTCTTATTTTCAAAACTTGTGAAGGCAAATTTCATCAACCAACCACGCGATGATGCTATGCTTGCTGGCCTACACCTGTACTTCAAGCCAATTTTTGGCCTACTCTGCAAGTGGAGGCAGATGGTCCACAACGCATATGCGAATGATGAGCTCAAGTTTCCTACCCCAAGGTTTACAAACTCCTTCAGGATGCGTATGATGAGCTATGTGGCAACAGTGCCGATACTTTTGCGGTTGATGCTGGGATTGCTGACACATGCAATATTTGTAGAGTGAAGAGACGTCGAGTGGATGAATTGATGAGTTGATCAATAATGTTCTTTCTCTAGTATATGACATGCTTTCCCTAGTCTGCTGTACAAGTTAAGCTATTGATCTTACATTGATACTATGTACAATTGAAATGTTTTCTAGTATGGAAAACTGGATAACCGTGAGTTCTTAATGTCTCAACTTCAACCGTATTCCACTTGTTTGGTATGGTTGCCAGTAGGGTATGTGCATCTTCTCGCTCGGGCCCAACTGACTTTGCTAGGTTACTTTCTAGGTTGCAATTTGGTTTTCCACTATATAATACAACGTGAATGTGGTTGCACGTGATGTTTCCATTTATTTGGTTTCATTTACTTTCCAACAAAAGAGCTGCAAAAGTGAGACTCATGCTACCTATCTTTCTCTGTGGCTTCTGGTTTTTTCTCCACTTCGGGTGGCTTCCCAATGAGCACTCATTTGAAGAGTGAGAAGTGAAAGCACCTTGTCAGTTTGCAGGATACTATTCAACCCAATGATGAAGAACCACAGTGAAGTAACCGAACAAACATGGGCAAGAATGGGCGCATGGAACAGCTAAAGAAGGTCAGTGCTATGCTTGAGCAGAAGACAAGCCAGAAGCCCCAAGTAGCAACCATTTCCGATGCTGTACCAGTCAATCCAATGGCACCAGTGGAGACATCAAGCAAGAGAAAGATGAAAAGGGCAAAGACTCTCAGTAAGGTAATCCATATATCTTTGTATCTATTATCTACTAGAAAATTTTGTGCCCTATGGGATGACTCGAGTGAGAAGGATATCAATGTCAGCATGCCGGATGCACCAATTCCGTTATTCCATGCCGTGGGTGAAGGAGAACATTTCAGATTCCATAATGTTATGAGCTCTGGGCATGAGTTATTTCCACATCTCGTTTGCAATGGTGGTGGTGATGAGGAAGAAGAGGAAGACCAAAGATCGGCTGGCGATGGTGACCAGGAATAGGACAGACCTAATGGTGGTTCCGACAAGCATCCTGACAATAGTGACCCTTCTATCAACAAGGACTCGGAGCCCCTCTACTTTCTGGCTAGTTCATCTCCAGTAAACAGGAACAAGATTAAAGGCATGTATTTCTTGTATCGCAGCACTTGCCATTCTAATTTCAGTCAGGCAAGGGAACAGGACAGCAACCTGTGAATGATGGCTTTGCTAGACGTGATGGTTACTCGGATGGCTCCAAACCTCAGCAAGTTCATAGTATGTACCTGGAAACTTTCTATAGGCTTGTGTGTACTAACTGTATTCAGGCAAGGACGTAACTCGCAAACTTAGGAATAGTGATGAACATGATGCCAGGACTTCTCACAGAGGCAAAAATGCTCATTCAAAGCCCAAGTTCTCTCAGACTCGTAATCGTGAATGCAATAACCGTGTCATTGTTGGCAATGGCCATCATACTCACAAGGACAAGATCAAACATGATCTAACCCCCAGGTTTCTTGCAATTGCAAAGGCAAAAATGACGACAATGACCTTCGTCTTCATAAAGGCAAATCCAAGACATCCCATCCGTCTCACAAGATCTCAAGCTGCCCTTACGACGCTCGTGGATGCAAAGACTCTCGTCCAGTCGGATCAGATGACTTGCCACACGATGTACTTGAATGTCATCAATCCAAGAACAGTCATGTACGTCCACCTGCCCATACTCATCTACAACAGATTCAGTCTAATGCAACTCGATCCACCCACTACCGGAGTTCCTCCTCATCAGAGGAGGATGATATTGAGACCATTGTTGGCGGTCGGTGAGTATTATCGTTGGACGATCCGACATGTCTCAGTTACTATCTGCTGCTCATGAAAGCCTTCCTTCGTCATTGCACGCTGTTGGCCTGTGCCCACTATGCAACTCGCAACCCATTTATTACTCTCGAGGCTGCGACCCAAGGTGTCGGATTGGAGATTCTAGGTGAAGTTCACACCAAGTACAACATGAAGCACCTTGCTATTGAAGATGGCCAGTATCCACATTACAGGCACTCCATGACTTGTATAGTAAGTTTTTTGTTAAAAAATTCCTATGCTTGCTACTTATTCCACAATGTAGCTTTACAACGAAAACGGTAACTTTCGCAGCGAACTGAAATGAATCGCCACAGCCACGGTGCACCAGCATTACAAGGAACTCTGTGTCCCTGAAGGCTCAAAGTGGAGCACTAAGAGGGCTATTGAATATGTCAAGAATGCTGCTTCACGACTCCTCCGGAATGGTGATTGGTTGTGGGGACCGCCGGAGGAGGATGTAAGTTAATGATCTATGATGTAACAGTTTCTAATGATCCTATAGGGCAAACTCTGGAACTTCTCGCATGATGCTATCAAGTATGCATGCCTTGCTTTCTACTACAAGTTGTCGTGTCATGTGGCATTGAGGTACTGCAAGAAGTTCTCTACCACAGTTCCTCCTTCCGCTGTTGGATTGGTTACTGCTACAGTGAGTTTGTATATTCTATGTTGTACGCTTGACTAATCTTATTCAGATAAAGGTAGTACTTGTTGCCTACCGAGAACATGGCCAACCGAAGGTGCCAACAATCAATGAAGATTTCTGTGGTCGAGCTCTACATAGTGCAAACAAGGGAGTGAAGGAGGTCCTTGAAAATACCGAACATTCAAGGTATTTCAAGTCCATGCTCCAAGACTGGGTGCAGCAAGAGAAGTCAATCATACTCTATTGTATTATAGTGCTGTTCAACTACTAATATATATACTTAGGTTTGGCCAGTTCATTAATGACTCTAATGATAGTGGTTCAGAGCTTGGGCTTGTCTTTGATTGATTCCTCCCAGCCTTTGTCTTGTTTGCTACAGTAATGCTGCATAATGATATCATGTTTTTTGCTACATTTCTTGCCATCATGAATGAAAGTTGATTTTATGAAGGCCTAATTAGAGTCTGCTGAGCTTTTACTTCATATGGATCAACATCTGTGATAGCCTGAGACTTGGACCTCTGACCACCAGTCCTGTCACAGAGTAAGTCTCACACTGTCTCAGACCTAATACAGAGTAGCAACAGCATTCAGCAAGCTATGCATGGACTATGAGCAGGAGTCCTGTGACTCTGTACAAAGCCACTACCAGCCTGAGAATAGTAGGTATAAAGCTGTTCCAGAACTAATGCAGTATGTAACTGCATTTAGCAGACCATGCACAGACTGTGAACAAGTGGTCTGCAGCTCTGTGTACTCCTACACAGCCATCTCCAGTGGAGGACATATCTGTAGAGGTTGTGGGGACTGAAATGTTTGGATAGCCCTAGGTAAGGCTGTGCAGTTCATTCAAAGTTTGCTGATGATGGGCTTCCTCTTGAAAGGGAGTGGTCAACTGATGAGGGAGTGTGGGTTCTTTGGCGAGGAGTTGCCTGAGAAGAACCTGGTATCCTTCGTGATCTGTTGGAGCCAGAGGAAGAGGGTATGGCAGGTATTCCAAAAAGGGTGGAGTGGGGGTTGTATTGTTGGTTCCTGTCTTCGTTGTCTGATGACTTGGTGTTCACAGAGAAGCATCTCATCTTGATGAAAGTGTACTACCCGTCGTGGGTAGTCCCGAATAGATCCTTGGTGGGAGCTGGGTTGGATAACACCAGCAATGTGTTCACCTTGATCTTTTGTTATGCTTCGACCTAAAGCGAACAAATAATGCTGGACTGGCAGGTCAAGTTGCATGTTCCTGGATCCTAAAGAGGAATTCCCGAATGGCTATGGCAGCGATGACTCTTGAGTCACTGAGGCTTCCAAGCACCGTCTATGGGCAAAGGCGCGTGCTGAAACTAAGTCGACCTGGAAAGGGAAGACTTCTCAGAAGGGCTGAGATCCAAGGAGATGTGGAGGTCGAATGAAGGAGCTCAGTGTGGCTTCTTGACACTAGGCAGTAGATTGCATAGATCAAGGTGAGGTACATGAGAGAAAGAAGCAGGTCTTTTATAGGCCCTGCATATCAGAGTCCATAGCAGACTCAGAATATAAATAAGTCCCGAGGCAAACCAGGAGGGAATGGAATGGAACCTAAGACTACAGCCTTGGCAGGCGATAACAGAAGGTGAGATATAGATAGGATCAGGACAAACTGGAATTGGGTAAAGTAGGATCACAAGGCAGTGCATAAAGAGAGCACTGCCAGGGAGAGAAAGTCTGTGCAGGGCAATGTAAGTAGAAAGGAGAAAGAGTCCAGCGCACTGCTTAGAAGACAGTGTCCATCGCCTCCATGGTAAGACTATTCCCCTCGGTATCATAATGGTCGAAGCTAAATAGCTCATCCCACTGGCTTTGAGGAATCTCCATGTCCAGCTGGAAGTCTGTCCACAAGTCCTGTGATGTGAATGAAGGAAAAGATAGGGGGTGCTCCCATTCTGTAACAGTGAGCACACATGTACGCTTAATGGTGCAAGCTGCAGACAACGATCAGCACACCTCAGTGTACGTTGACGACGTACCTGGAGAACCCCAAGTCACACCAAGACCACCCAACAAGCCCGTGCTATGACAAAATGAACCCCCAGGCGTCGAGCTCGAGCCTGAGGGGGAGTGGATAGTTTATACCAGGTGGCAGCATCTGGACCATACAGCAGTGACAAAGACCCTAGGAACAGGCCTAAAGGGCCTTAGAACATGTCAGAATACTAGCCTGAATGCTCAAAGCACAAGGAAGAGAACACACCTCAGATGACCTTAGACTAGCCAGATGACCTGGGTGGCAAAACTGCCGTACTCCCATACCAGGTGATGTACACAGCAATCTGTGATGCCCAAGAAACAATTGGAATGAGCGCATCGACAGAGTGAACATGCAAAGTGAGGATATGTGGCCAGCATGCCATAAGGGTGCCGAGTGAGATGAGGCGAGAGATGTCATGGGTGATCTGGACTGCCAAAGAGGTGGAGACTGCATCCTAGATGAGGCAGGACAGATGGCACAACAAGCGGCGCATGCAACAACTCGAAAGGTGTCGGTGCAAAGATGCTAGCTGGAGGCAAGACAGGTCGAGGTCGTTGGTTGAGCCGAGGATGCACACGATTCCACGTCACCCAACCCTATCGAAAATATGCCATCTCCAGTCATCTTCGGTCATGTTCTAGAGATGAGACAGAATCAGGTGTGTAGCGAGAGAAAGAGACATTGATTACACACGCCCACTGGTGGCACAGCATTGATATCACCCTGCAATATCATGATTTGGGTCAGATATGCTGAGAGGCAAAGAGATACCATATGACACACCAACTGACCTGTGCGGCTGGCACAGTGTGACCCCGAGTGGGTGGGGAATAACTTCAAGGGTGATACTCACGCAGTGTTGAGGCCCGCACTACTGGCATCACCAAATGAATTGACTCCTGGCAGTTTGCTACCTGTATGGTATGGAGGGGGAAAGCTGAGCAATGTTGGGATAAATTCCACTTGACACAACTTGTATGCAATGTCAGAAATTGGCAAGTCCAATTAGCAATTGTAAGTAGGAAGCATTGTTGGCAAAGGACAAAAAATTTGTAAGTGAAAAATAGCTAGCTCCAAGTCAATTTGTGTAAAGAAACAGGACAGTAAAGAACGAAAGAGAAAATGCTAGAAAGTCTCTTCAAATAAGCTAACTACCATCCATCCGCTAGGTCAATTTTTGACCGGAGTGATATAATGATGGTTAGTGGGGATCTCACTAGTGAGTTTAAACAACTCAGTGACTTGAACTCCATCACCCTGAAGTCCACAAGACTGTCTGTTTGTACAAGATACTGACCAGGAATCTCTGTCTTGCAATGGAGTATTCCAAGGCTGTTGTTACGCTTCGACTTGAAGTGAACAAATAACGCTGGACTGTCAGGTCAAGTTGCATGTTCCTGGATCCTAAAGAGAAATCCCTGAATGGCTACAGCAGCGACGACTTCTTGAGTCGCTGAGGCTTCCAAGCACCATCTATGGGCAAAGGCGCATGCTGAAACTAAGTCAACCCGGAAAGGGAAGACTTCTCAGAAGGGCTGAGATCCAAGGAGATGTGGAGGTTGAATGAAGGAGCTCAGCATGGCTTCTGACACTAGGCAGTAGATTGCATAGATCAAGGTAAGGTACATGAGAGAAAGAAGCAGGCCTTTTATAGGCCTTATGTATCAGAGTCCATAGCAGACTCAGAATATAAATAGGCCCCGAAGTCAACCAGGAGGGAATGGAGCAGAAAGGTAGTACAGCCCAGAGGGGTAGGATGGAACAGAATGGAACCTAAGACTACAGCCTCGGTGGGCAATAATGGAAGATGAGATATAAATATGAAATAGGGATCGGGACAGACTGGGATTGGGTAAAGTAGGATCACAAGGCAGTGCATAAAGAGAGCACTGCTGAGGAGAGAGTGTCTGTGCAAGGCGATGTAAGTAGAAAGGAGAAAGAGTCCGGCATACTGCTTAGAAGACGGTGTTCATCACCTCTGTGGTAAGGCTATTCCCCTCAGCGTCATAATGGTCAAAGCTGAAGAGCTTGTCCCATTGGCTTTAAGGAACCTCCATGTCCAGCTGGAAATCTGTCCACAAGTCCCATGATGTGAATGAAGGAAAAGATAGGGGGTCCTCCCATTCTGTAACATCGTACCACATTGCAGACAGGTCAGTGGCAAAGAGTTGCCAAAAGGTTGACTATTGGTCCGGATGAGTCTTCAATGGTAAGCTACTTCCTTTACCCTGTTCAAACAGTGCTGACCCTCTAGCTTCGACAACAAGGTTGCAGGTCTCCAACTGTGTGGCTTTTACAGCATCACTTTTCCAACTTTCTGCCCTTGCTTCCATTTTCTTGGAGACTTTGTTCTTACAGGCATTCATTGAGAGTTTGCTGCTCAAAGAATGTATGTCCATCACACTTCAGCATTCTTTTTGCATAGGTTCGCACACGGACATCCTCCATTTTTCTATATCCCCCCATCCTCCAAGTCTTCCAGCCGTTGCCTCCTCCTCATCACAGCAAGTTGCTACCATCAAGTGCAACAAGTCAAAAGCACCAAAGTCGCACCTTTCAGTGGAGGCACTGTGCTTGGGAACTGGAATTCAAAGAACTGGGGAAGGTAGTTTAGCATCTTCTCTGAAAAACATAATTTACTTACCATCTTGACCTTGGCAGCCACAGTTCGGGGGTTGTTGGCGGGCCCATCCTGACCTGCAAATAAATCGCCGCATTCCACCTCACTGTGCATACTAATGAACACTAGTACTCAGGTAGGAGGGATGGCTGAGAGGCATGACTTGAGCTATGGCATTTGAATGCTGTGCAACCAGGCTTTGGCAGTGGTTCCAAGATTGAATTCAAGCTGGATGAAAGTGAGAGCATCATCAGCAAAATAGGGCTCGAGTAGGTTGTGGACAAGGCAAGGAGGAGTCCCAAGGGTATCCACACCCTTACAGATGAGGTGGAGGATCACCATAGGCTCTCCATTCACCTGGCTACGAGAGGATGTCCTGAAATGAGACTTGAGGACAGGGTATGTTGGCAGCACTGGTTGGCCCGACTGAGTGAAACCCTGCCCCAAGTCAGACAGGATAGAGTAGTGATTGTTACAATGACTCACCCAATACAGAGTATATGCTCGGCCCATGTTTCCTTGTCTCCTGTCCTGGAGTAGATGGCACCCAGGGCAGATGAAGTCAACTTCAGGACTTTTGATGGCATTGCAAAATTCGAGCAGAACAATGAGGCAATGTCGCAGACAACTCTGGGGCAATGGGTACAGCAATATAGGGTCGAACTGCCATCCTGGCACAGATAACAAAACTAAGTTATCTGAATTAGTGACTGCAACTTCGAGTAGATACACGACACTCACTTTATTGTGTGGATGGACCATGGGTGGCAAGTTCAGTGGGGCTGAGGTGAGGGTAGGCGAAGTTGGGGGTGTTGTCAAGGGAGAATCAGGCGGTGGGTGAGACTCAGAATCGGACTCGGAAGCAGGCTGAGAAGCCTGGGCCAGCCTGGGGTCTACCTCCATTGATTGGTCCACTTCTGCTATGAGATTCACACGTGGCGCATAACCTCCAGAGCTATGTTTGTGGCTTGCCCTTCGTTGTACAACACACTTGGGGCACGTCATGGCCCTAATGTTCTCCCTGGCCTTTATCAATCTCAACTTTGCCGCGGGTGATGCACCGCCAGTTGACTTCCTCGTGGTTTGTTTTTTCCAAGCCATGCTAAAACTTGAAGACGAGTTCAGTAGAGTAACTCCTCGGCCACTGGCAAATGACATACCTGTCTCAGGCTCTGAGGTTGCTTACTTACTATTTTAGAAGTGTGATGAAACTTTAATGGAATTTTGGTGCTGCACACAGTGGCACATTCTGGTCATGTGACCATGTCTTAGATTGAACCAGCACATTGTAGTCATGTGACTGCATCAATGACCCAAAAGCAGTATCCTATTGTATCACATGATAAAACAAATACAAACATTGGCCTTGTTGTCAACATGAAATTAAGCTAAGTGCCACTTCTTCTTGGATGATCACTAATACGTCACGGGCTACTAATACTTCACAGGCTATCACCAGCAAGGTTGGCATTTACGTCTTACTGTGTGTGTCTGCAGCGCACACAGTGAAGGCATAATGTGCCACCTAAAAGCTAAGGTATGCTTCTCACCAAAGTTCAAACCACTTACACCATTTTGCAGGAGTTTTTCGATCTTTGCAAGAAATTTCCAAGGGTCAAGTAGCCATTGTGGGGATTACCTCACTAACTTGTACATTTCTCAAACGAGCTCACACCCTTTTTTGTTCTCAAGGGTTGAGTGGTGGTTGTGGGGATTACTCCACCCCCCTTGACTCTGACACGACTATTGCTGGTGGGTCGGGGGACTTGTTCTAAAGGGTTGAGTGGTGGTTGTGGGGATCACTCCATCCCCCTTGACTCTTTAGTGACTATTGCCGGTGGGCTGGGGGACTTGTTCTAAAGGGTGGAGTGGTGGTTGTGGGAATCGCTCCATCCCCCTCGACTCTTTAGTGACTATTTCCGGTGGGCTGGGGGACTTGTTCTAAAGGGTTGAGTGGTGATTGTGGGGATCGCTCCACCCCCCTTGACTCTTTAACAACTATTTCCAGTGGGCTGGGGGACTTGTTCTAAAGGATCAAGTGGTGGTTGTGGGGATCGCTCCACCCCCTCGACTTTTTAGCAACTACTCTCAGTGGACCGGGGGACTTGTTCTAAAGGGTCGAGTGGTGGTTGTGGGGATCATTCCACCCCCCTCGACTCTTTAACGACTACTGCCAGTGGGCTGGGGGACTTGTTCTAAAGGGTTGAGTGGTGGTTGTGGGGATTGCTCCACTCCCCTCGACTCTTTTAGCGACTACTGCCAATGGGCTGGGGGACTTGTTCTAAAAGGCCAAGTGGTGGTTGTGGGGATCGCTCCACCCCCCTCAACTCTTCAGTGACTATTGCCAGTGGGCTGGGGGACTTGTTCTAAAAGGTCGAGTGGTGGTTGTGGGGATCGCTCCTCCCCCCTCAACTTTTTAGCGACTACTGCCAGTGGACCGGGGGACTTGTTCTAAAGGGTCGAATGGTGGTTGTGGGGATTGCTCCACCCCCCTCGACTCTTTAGCGACTACTGCCAGTGGGCTGGGAGACTTGATCTAAAGGTCAAGTAGTGATTGTGGGGGTCACTCCAGTCCAAGAAGTAGGCTTTGATCATGAGTACGTCCCATTCTTATTTTATTTACACGATGCACTTGGTTTACTCACTGTACTAGTGCGGTTCCATTCACCGATCACAGCGCCTACAATTGTGAACTGTGCATTGGCACTGCTATGATTACTAGTCAGTGATATACCGCTGTCACAGCCATGGTAGTCTTGCTATTAAGTTAGCGTTGCAACACGTGCGGACACGTTTGTAACACACAACACCAGCTCTACAACCAGTGAATGTGAACGCTCCTTTGCATTCAGTTCACCTTGGGGAGCAGACCGCGAATCGAACCCCCATCTCATTCTTACAAAGTCTGGTTCAAACTGGCATTCAGGACCTGCCCGTTCCATCGCCGACTACACAGGATCAATCTCTCCCCCGTTCCGCTGAGTCACCCATGGGAGATTTAGGAAGTGGGCCATGGTCAGCTTAATTAAATTGACATACAGCTTCACTATCATGATGCTGTTCCATCTTATCAGTAGTAACAGGTCCTAAAAGCTTGACTTAGTAACTCGCTGCAGCATGTGTGTTCCATTGATATGATCGTTGTTACTATGCTTCCAGTTCGAATGGCAAGATAGTTGATAACATTAACTGTACTTCAACACAAAACAAGAAGTTATACATTCAGAGAGAAAGAAGAGCATGTTGTTACAGAGTTGAACAGTTAGTGAAAGTACACTGAGTTGTAGCACAACAACAACAGAATATATAGTATAGTCCATCCCCTTTGGTGATAAACATGGAATCCTTGTATGTCTCAAGCACGATCAACACTGACAATATTATCACAACCAGATGTTGGGTTATTCAAGAGAAAATGCACGCTCAGTTTAGAACAAGTTCTCAGCCCTCAACTCCAGCATTACCATTTGACCAGTATCGCTTGAGAGCAGCCATCAGGGTCTCAAGAAACTTGGTGTACTCTTCCAGACCAACAACACCAATAATGTCACTCGCAGAATCCTCATATTCTTCCTGTGCATCATCCATAGAGTGGCAAGCTTCTCGTCTTTTGATCACGGCTAGGGTCCAACGTCTTAGCATTTCAGCATAAGACAGTGGTTGGCCACATGGGGGTAGCTGCTGGCATGTGGATAAGTCAACACTAATGTCAAGAAGCTGAATGGAGGCATCTGTGGGACGAACCTTCTCATAGAGAGTCTCGTGCAAATGGGGTTGAAGAGAGTAGCTTCAGCGGTTACTTTTGGTGAATGTTGTCGCAAGGCCAAAGGGAAAGTTGGTGCGGAAGGGGCCATCTTCATTTGAGCTTGCAACATGTCGAGCGGGTTTGGATGAGACAAGCTGGAACAGTTTTGTTCCCTCTAAATGAAATCTGAGTCCCATTTGTCCGAGTCAGTACACTGAACTGCCAGTAATTGATTGGCAATGAATAACGTAAAACGTTGGAACCATGATGGCACGAAACTGCGAACTTCACACCGTCAGCTTCACACCACTACGGTTCTCCCACAGGGTGATGTCTCATGCATGTTATCTAAATTATAAATCTTTCATGATCATTCCCCTAACTCAACTTAGCCCTTCAAGTTCGAAACCATGCGAGGAACCCCAACCAGTCATCCAGTGATGAGAGCCGATCATTTCAGATTCTTGAGGGTTTGTTCTTTCACTCCACTTGAATTTAATAAGATGACATACTTAAGGTTGTTGACTAACATTGTACATCATGAAGTTAGTCACGCCAGGCCACAGGTAATGGCCCAGCGCAGTGGCTGCGCAATGATCATCATTAGTCAAACTGATCTTTATCTTCCCTCAAGTCGATGGGTTGTCAGGTGAGCTGTCCATTCTTACTATGGAGGTAGCTGGATATAAAGAGGCGATAAGTGAGAAGGTAAGAACATTCAGCACTAGCCATTTCATGACTTACGATGGATTCTCCCCACACCTCCAGCTCAGCTTTAGGTGCACCTACCCATAATGACCTTAGTTTCAGCACTGCAAACCCTTTCTGCACTCCGTTTTTAACTGACGAGGCTACAAATGCAGATGCAATGTGGGATTTCTTTGTGCAAGGCATCGTCAATAATATACCTGGAGTGGTTAACCTTCCTGAACAAGCTTTGCTTGCCCCCGCCCTCCCAGGGCAAAACAATATTGTTCTTCAGCACAATAGCAACCAAGCCGCTAACAATACAGACATAGATTCTGTTGCCCTCCATTTTGCAAGGAGACATCGCAGTAAGTGTTGCCGTCTGAATTTCTTGCAAGCACTTACTACTTAATCCAAATGTTATAGCTGCTCTTGCTCTCCTCTTCCAAGAGTTTGGACTTGTCAGATGGGTCCAACTTTGTGACCACCTCCTCCTCAAATACGCTTCCCACATTGGCACTGAAACTCTTCGTGTGTTCAGGCAGAGGGAAAAAGATGACATTGTTGCATGGGTCCTCTTGGAATACAAGGAGATGCTCCATGAGGGGTACTTGTTTGAAGACCGTCAGTTTTCATTTTGTTGGTAGACCCAGCTTCCATTAGTGCTTATACACATTCCAGAAAAGATCCAGTTAACTATGAGAGTAAAAGGTAGCGAGGTTACCAAAGTAGGCTGGTCACATATTGACAATCTGACGTTCCTTGACAATTTGGTTCATATGGTAATGTGACTGTTTTCTTTCTTCAGAACCTCTGATGCTCAAATAGAAGCTAGATCACTGGTGACATGCAGCGTGTTGTCTTTGCAGCTTGGTTGGTGGCAGCCAAAAGAATTGTGTCCATTATATGCCAGGATCCAACAGATGATCCATTCCATCAAGCCCAATCTTTTTCAGCCACGGCACTTACCATGGAATCTACACGTACAATTTCTTCAATGATTTGAATGCCTCCTCTGATGTGCTGGTATGTCATTCCTACTAGTCGCAATCAATTGCTCAATATAACTTTTTTTTCTAGGCCAAACTATTTACTGGTGGGCAGGCACACAATGTGATTTCGCTAGCTCTTCACGCTGTCATGTGGCTTGTCGAAGAAAACCCCACACTATTCAGAATATTCGACTGTGTTCGTGGTGGAGACAATACCTTACATTTTTGCCTCCTTCAATCATCCTCTTCCCATACAACTAATATTGTATCATCGCTGGTAAGTTGGATTTGATATCGACTTCCGAGATTGATCCTTACCTTGATTTAGGTGCTGCTAGTTATTGATGGCCGCATCAAGAATCATGATATTCCCACTTTATCGGAGCGGAAACTGGCTGAGCTGAAAAATATATTCAATGAAAATAAAACGACCTTTCACCAAGTATTGGCATGCTCCCAGGATGACATACCTATGGCAATGCAGCAGGTATTCAGCCAGAACTTACTAAACATCCTCCCCCTCCCTTGACTTCATATTATTGCGTTCTTCATTGCGTGTTTCAACATTTCCCACTCATATTCACTCCCTCTCAGCTTGTATCTGTGCGTTATCATAGTCTGAGCAAATGTGATATGTATGCATGTGATGTAGTTGGTACTAGTTACTTAGTTACTAGGGCCCTCAGTAGGACTTAAGACTGGTAGCTGAACCCTAAATGGACTTGGATCTGGGCAGTGGTTGGGGTACTAGCAGCAGCCCCCTGACGAGAGCTTTCACAGGCTCGAAACCATTACCTTCTGCTTCCTTACCTGCCTCTACTTGTACTGTACATTGCATGCCTGATGCATGACCCACCCTAATCCTCGGAGAGGGGTGCCCAATGGATGACAAGCAGGCAAACCACCATATATTATATGCAGGGTACCGCACAGGTATGGCCCAGAGTAACCCGTGCAGGTATGGATACCTTGACCCATGACAAACCTGCACCAGCACCCATGGCATGGCAAAGCGCCCACCAGTGGCAGTGATGCCAGTGCAACTCCGAGTCAATACTGACGAATGACTAATGGGCAGACAACCACCACGGCCACTCATGCAGCCATGGACCTCAGCGATGGTGCACCATGTGTGCCAGTGCTGTTGCCATTGCCCTTCCCTCGCCTCGCTGTCGCCCATCCCCCACTCTCGGCAATGGCACGACGTGCCTCGCCATCGTGTGTGCACCATGCGCACCAGTGCCATTGCTGTCGTGCCCACCCTCACCCTCGTCCCATCCTCTCTTGGCGATGCATGCCAGCACCTGTCGCCCACCCTCCCCTCTTGGCACCCTTGTCACACCTTGCCCACCCTCTCTCGGCAATGCGTACCAGCACCGTCACACTCTCCCTCTCCTCCCAGCGACAGCACAATGGGTGTGCCATTGCCACCACCTCCCTCACCCTCTCTTGGCGATGCGCGTCAGCACCGTCGTGCCCTCCCTCCCTTGCTCTCCTCCTAGTGATGGCAAAATGGGCCATCACTGTTGCGCTCTCCCTCACCCTTGCTTCTCCCTTGCCCACCCTCTCCTCCCAGCCACTTCATTGCATGCAGTGTGATCAACCCTTGCATCCCCCTCATCGTCTGGCTCTCGCCTCACCACCCTCAGTTCGCCCTCACATGCAAACACACATGTGAATGCACAACACGTTCACGTTCGCCTCTGCATGCGAGTGCAGCATGCTCGCACCCTTTGCACCCACTATCCACCCAGCCCATTTGCGCGTGCTCCCACCCATTCACGACCCACCAGACCTGTGGGTAAAACACGCGGGTTTTGTACCCGTACCCATTGTGGCAGGTACAGGTTTTCAGCAGGTACAGGTACGAGTACAGGGGCTGATACCAGTATACCCGTGTGGGTCTCTCATCACTCCCCTCGACTTCGCCGTCTTGACCTTGTCTCACCACCCATGCCTCACTGTCACTGTCGCCTCACCACTGTTGCCAAGTTGCCCTCATATGCAAGCATGCTCGCAAACGCATTGCGCATTTGCGCATGCATTTGTTAGATGCAGTGATTGCACACTTGTGAGTCATGCCTAGATGAGTCACACTTCTCCTACTGCGCCACATTGTGGCACACTATTGATATGTATCATTGTTGTGACTGCACTTTGTATATCCTGCGAGTTCACTGTCTCTGATCTTCAGTCTCTGACAGTGAACTCCAGCTGCCTGAGTCAGCTGTCTAACAGCATTTGCATGCGATGAATGGATCCCATCACCCTCATGGTGCCTCACTGTCTCATCCTTGCCTCCACCCACACCTTGCTGTTACCGTGGCCTCACCACTGTCACCTCATCCTTGCCTCCACCCACACCTCACTGTCACCATCGCTTCACTCTCACATGCAACCTGGGGGTATACTGCGCTATTCCCTATGTACCCCTGGTCACAACAGTGTAGCGCTCAACAAGAGTAAGAACTTGCTCTTTGATCTTGTCATCAGTGGGGCAAATAAACTATTGCCCTATATCTTGGCAGTGTTTTCGAATAGTTGCATTATTCCAGTGGGGCCTCCTGAGTCGGAGTCCTGACAGCATGACGAGGTGTGACAAGGGAGCCTTATCAGTCTTTGTTATGAGCCTTTAGCCTTCATTGTGATCATGACTTTCATAGTTACATAGTTTTACTTTCATAGAGGTGCATGCAATGAATGATGTTCTGACAAAGAAACTTGTTGTGATACACAAACTTGATCTAATGGTTCAACACAAACAGCTGTCAAGCAAGGTTTTTGCCAATGCAAGTCGCATTCACAAAGTCTGTCCATTCCTGAACCTGAATGTTAAATTGTAATGCGACAAGGTCGTGCCAAAATAAGAAATGCCATTGATTCCAATGCAAAATTTGGTCAGCTTCCCACATTCCTCCTCACTCCACCCCTTTGTCTCCTCTTGTAAAAGGGGTTTGAATCGTTACTCCCATCCCACTCAGATGGTTCCTTGCCATTTTTGTAACAATCGCTCAGCAAGTCTCTTGCTCTCTAACAGATCTGACATGGGGCCCATGGTATGGCTTGGTAAGTCCATCAGCTGCTTCGACTGATTCTGAGTCTTCCAGATCATGATTTGAATTGTCCTCGTTGACACAGTGGGCTCGGATGCTGCATTGCTTGGTATGTCATATTGGGTCGTTTGGAGGTGATGTGGATGGTCCAGGTATGTGATCCGTGTTGCACGCACGCTGTCTGTGCCAACTTGCCTTGCCTGCAGCTAGTGTCTTCATACCGACTCATTTCAAGTCATTGTGTATGCTGCTTGTTGCGCCATCCATTCAGCCTCATGTCCCATAATTTCCATCACCATCAACATTGTTCTGGCACATCAAATTGTCAACACTGCCTCCCAAGTCATCCTGCTTGCCCATGTGGCCTCCACTGACAGGCCTCTTAATTCAACTGTGCATGTTCTTTCTCTCGATGTATATTCTAGGCCCTTCAATGGAGGAGACCCTGGACTGAGTCCTTACTAGAAATACATCTGGAGATGTGGAATGTAGACATTTCAGACAAACATTTAATGTTATCCTTAACCATACTCACAGCAACCAATGGTTTCACTTACACATTATTCTTCTTACAGAAGTAGCACCACAAGTGTCACCACTGGTTAGTCCACCCTCCTGACCACATTCCACATCCTCCACCCAACTTGTACCACCAGGAGTTCCCTTTGAACTTCCCTGTCCTATCTGTCACCACCCTCTCAAGCAGGGACAATTCTGCCATCACCCGGACCGCAGAATCACCATCTTAAGAAGAGAACCTGAAGAACCACTATTGGACCATCTTCACCATCCTTTCCTCTGTCTAGGAATGATCACCACCACTAGACGAGACCACTTAGCACCTGCTCCACCTCATTCTCCAACCTTACCCTCATACACTCACCCACCATCATACAATGGTAGTCCTAAATACTCCCATATCTCAGAACCCTCTCCCATGTCAGAGCGACAACTTCATCCAGGCACACTTCCTGAAGCTAGATGAACATGAGTACATTCAGATGCCCAATACTTGGGGATACTTGGACAGTCCTCTGGAGACATTCAACCTAACAATGGTGAGATTCAATGAACCTCTTCCTCCTCCCAACAATTGTCACATCCCCTTCCAGTCAGTCTGCTGACACATTGTAGAGATCGGAATCTCTCTACAGTGATATAACCCATTTCCACAGTCCTGCAGATATTTCCTACTTTTCCTATCCTTCCGAAGTCAATCCGATGCCTTATTCCCGAGTCCGAGGTCAGTCCAGAATTCCCTTTTTAGTTCAAAGCTTTATTTCCGAGTCCGAGAGAGTCCGGAATTACCATGTTAGTCCGGAGTTTTTGTTTTCAGTCTGATGTTATCGTTTTAAGTTCGGACTTTGTTCCTTTGTCATCACCATTACCTACGATGACTATACACATTCATTTACACTCTTTCAGATGTTTCCATATCCTCCCTTTGTCTCATAACTTAGTTACATTACTTTTTACCAGTTCAAAATTGTCCGAACTATAAGTACTTTGTATTTTCATCTCAGAAATACAGTTTTCCTCATGTGAATCTCTCACCATCGTACATCATCGCCATCTGCATTGTCCGTCACTGTTCCACTCATTGTCCATCACCATCACACTTATTCCTCACATTTCTGAAGCATTTCCAGTATTCCAGTGGTCCGGAAATCCCTATTTTCAGTCCGGACTTGTTTGGACCTATCACCCATTGGTTAGCAACATTCAGAGTACTCCTACTGACCTTCCTTCGCCATAGAACCCCTTTAGGGATGAACATTTCATACCCTTCTTTACCTTGGAGTGTCTTACCTGGACATTCTGTTGTTTTACAACATAATCATAGAAGGAGGCACACATGAGAAAGTCAACCTTGCAGCATTCTACCAGAGTCCGACACTCTGTCCTCTGGATCACAATGAGATCCTCACAGGGCACCGCACATGTACTCCAATCTGGATACAGCATTGTGAGACAGGTGCACCATACCAGGTCAACACCTTTATATATCAAACAGAACATATTGACTCCATCTATGAAGGTGCTAGATGGGCTTTCCCAGTAGAAACTTGGAACAACACCATAATGCTTTATGCCCACTGGCAGGGTTACAAAGTCATCAATCATTGCAACTTCCCACCTGCTGGAGACAAGGACTTAGAGGATTCCCTTTTCCCCAATGTCCAACCATACCTAGAGGACTGCCAGTGGTAAAACCATTTTGGGTAATGGAGAAAGTCCCACCATTCCAGGTACTAGACTGGAATAGAAAATTCAACCAATTCCACTACTCTCCTTTCTGCAGAGATCCTAGATTCTGCACTCAATGTTGTTTACAGTGCGAAATCAAGAGAAATGCTGATGACCCACTCATCCTTGAAGCCATATATGATGCTCTTGGAAAAGTACCTCAACCAAGATGACCTAGATGAGCTGGAGAGGAAGGTGAATGAAGAAGAAGGGCTCTCTTACCTTATAGATGAGCTTGCATCCATTCCCCAGTTGGCCCTTTCTGGACACTGGTGAGTCTACCTTACAGTATGCATGTGATAGATTTAATCCACTCCCAAACCATCTTATTCTTTTAGGATATTTCCAACTGTGTATAGCTCTTCCATATCTTTCTCACAATAAATATGATATTTGTGTTTCAAAGGGGATTATTTCCGATGTTCACATCAGAAATCTGTATTACTTTGTGAGACTGGATTTCAACCTAGTCAAAAGACAATCCCTCTTACTGATGCCTAAATGATATCAAGACAAAAACACACTTGTCAATCCCTCTTAGAAAGACAAGAAAATGAGCTATTGGAAATCCAAGAATATTGGGAGTTGCCAGATCCAAAGGTACAAATGGTGGAAAGTCAAATATCAGAGACAACATGCTTATGTACAAAAGATAGTAGGAACACAAGTTGGAGGCATCATTCCATCTTCATTCTCTTTGCTCTCATATTTGTTAGAGCATTTTATTGATGATCCTTTCTCAGATTTATAAATATGACCACCATTCCCACTGGAGACTTCAAAGTGGATGGAACCATCCTTAGTAAAATCCCTACTCTTCTTGGACAGAAGAACTATGTTCACTGGTCTAACCACATACAAGCTATGCTGTTGACATATGGTGTCTGGGGAATAGTAGAGGGAACTATTACCTATACTGGTCTCACCTCCACTGGTCAGCAACTCACAACTGACCAAGACAAGTGGTGAGCACTAGATGCTCACATCACTGGAATATTGGTGACTACTGTCAAGGATACCCTCACCAATCCCGCTGACTTCGCCTATACTGATACAACAATATACCCATTCATTGCTAAGACACTATGGGAGAAGCTAAAAAGCCTCTTTGGAACTGCTGGCATTCCTGGTCAATTCCTTTTCTTCCATAAAGCAATGAGAACCTGGATTCATCCAAATAGCACATTCAGCAACATTAGCAACATGGTCCAATACTTTGACCAACTTGCAGCATCAGGCCTGAAGATAGACAATACTCTTCAAGGCATGATCATCCTCAACAACCTTCCTGACAACTTCTTTACTCTCATGTCCACCATAATGCAGACAGTTGAAGCCTGTTAAGAACATGAACTCTGAGGTGAACTCTGGAACTCTGGAGTTGTGGCTTGACTGGAAGAGACTTGGCTTTACTGTATGTGGTGTGCCCTTGTTGGAATCCCAGGTCCCAGATTTACAGAGATGTTTGGAGATGACTCGGAGATGAGTCCAGAGGTTCAGAGTAAGACTTTAAGAGTGATAACACTTCTTAGTTGAGCAAAGGTTTGGAGGAGAGTCATCAAGACTCGAGCAGAGGAGGAGTAAATCAAGTTGATATCAGACTGAAGTTTGTACAAGTGGAAATACACTATTTATATGGAGTGGAACTGATTATGAAGTATGGAGTATGAGATGTGATCATAATATGGAGTCGGGTATAAGTATACCGGAGCTGTGCTCCGGGAGTACAGAAGCTGGAGCTGTGCTCCTAAGCGAGACACAGGATCGGAAGGAACTACAACAAATGGAGTATAAGACATATATAGCAGAATGGAGAGAAGATCTATGGAGGTCTGGAGGTCCGGAGGTGCGAACTGAGCAAGAACGCTCTGGAGTTCGTGAGTGAAAGACTGGAGGAGGACCAGAGGACCAGAGTTGGACTTAGCAATATTTTGGGATATGACAGTATCCCCCTCTTGGGCCTGAACCCCTGAAGGCCCTAAAAGGTAGAACAATGTGGAGGTGGCACAGAGCTGAGTCCAAAAAATTGTGGACCGGATGTGCAGGTGCCTATAAAGTCCATTGTGATTCATCTGTTTGTCCTCATCCCAAACCACCATGTCTGACGTCAGCAACATTCAGCAGTGGTCCAACACCAACCTTGCGGAGGACATCAATGACAACGAGGACATATTTGACGCCAAGTTGAAGGAGCAGAAGTGACAATGGGTGGCGAAGAAAGTGGAGGAGGCATGGAAGAAGGCCAAGGCGGAGGCCAAGAGGAAGGCCAAGGTGGACAAGGCTGAGGCGGAGAGAAAGAGGAAGGCAGAGGAGGCGCAGGTGCATGAGGAGGCCAAGACAGCGGCCAAAAAGTGGGTGAGTCGCAGCGCGTACACCAGAGTCGCCAGAACTGACGCAGAGCAGGCTGCGGAGGTGCAGTAGGAGCAGCAGTGCAGAGATAAGGGGAAGGCACACATGACGTCAGAGGTGGAGACATGCGAGTGATGTGAGGAGCATGGGCTCGAGTGTGTAGAGGGCATGTTGGGTAACAAGGGCATGGTGTGCATCCCGTATCATGATGCAAAGGCAAGGTGCAAGAGGCCAGGGGAATTAGAGAAAGCGGAGGGGTCAGGAAAGCGGAGGAAGCAAGCAGAGGAGACCACTCTGTGGAAGGAGAAGAAGAAGAAGGCAAGGATGGAGGAACTGGAGGTGGGTCCAAGTGGTAGCAAGGAGACCGACAAGCAGGTGGAGATGTACATGGCAGTAGCAGCACTGTGTGCGGAGGTCACCAAGGGAGTGATGGAGGCTGTCAAGGAACTCTGGGAAGCGGTTAAGGTGCAGAACTGCCACCTTGACCACCAGAACGACCTCCTGGAGAGGCTGGTGGAGCTAAAGGCAGAGGAAGTGTATGGGAATGACAGGGAGTCCAAAGACTCCGTGGGTGAGATGGAGCCAGAAGAGTTGGCGGAGTTGGCTATGGAGGCAAAGGAGAACTTCAGGGACTTGGAGGTGGAGGTCAGTGAGACAATGGGGGCATGAGTGGTAGATAGCCATGTAAAAGTATTAGTTTGCAATTTGTACATTGTTTCCTGTGCCACCTAAGCAGAGTGAGATCCCGGTTTGTCCAGATATCGGAGGTGATGTGGGAGGGGACTCCATGCTTGGAGAAGATGTGGAGGAGGAAGAGTTTTGCTAGCTCCGGAGATGTGACTGTGTCGTGCGTCAGGATGAAAATACATTGTTTGAATAGGCGATCCACAACTACAAGTATAGCTGTGAAACCGGAGGAAGCAGGGAGTTGTTCTATGAAATTCACGGAGATGGAGTTCCATGGTTTCTCAGGGATAGGGAGCTGCTTTAGCAATCCATAAGGCCAGTGTCTTGTAACCTTGGCATGGGTGCAGGATGTGCAGGAGGATACATATTCCTTGACAAATGTCCTGATTCCTGGCCAGGTGTATTTGCGGCGTATGAGTTCCAAAGTCCGGTTCTGTCCAAAGTGTCCAGAGAGGGGATGGTCATACTTATAGCAGAGGACTCGGAGCCAGAGCCTATCAGCAAACACAGGATTTCACCATAGTAGTCATAGTGCCATAGTGTTCATAGTATTTTCATAGTGTTTTCATAGATAAATCACAGTACTCATAGTTGTCATAGTATCCATAGTATTTTTTGGATTCATAGTGTTTTCATAGATAATTTATAGTGCTCATAGTAATCATAGTATCCATCATAACTTTATCCTACAATAGCAGAAAAAGTGTACAAAAAGTGGAGTTAAGAAAGTGTACTGGAAATGCAGTGATTAGCAAACTCAGCCATATTGGATGATGCTGGACAGTACTGGACAGTGCCTTAGTGTTTATAGTCTGTCCCAGTGTCTTCACAGTGTCTTCCAGTCTGTCATAGTGTTTTCATGTCTTCATAGTCCATTCCAGTTCTTCATAGTCTGTTCCAGTATCTTCATAGTCTGTCCCAGTCTGTCATAGTCTGTCCATATAGTATCAATATACAATGATCAAATGACTATGAAAACTAAACAGTGTGGTGAGAAAGTGTGCTAAAAATGTGTACCAAAATTGTACCAAAAGCATGAAAAAGGTGTACTTAGAAAGTGTACAAAAGTGTAGTAACAAGTGTAGTAAAAGTGTAGGAAAAGCGGACTACAAAGTGTACCAAAAGTGTAGCACACTACCCAAGGTCAGAGATGTAGTCATATATATCCATTAGTGTTTACCTGCAACTTAGGTCTTGTGGTGTAATGGTTAAGGTGTCAGATAGTTGCCATTTTTGGAAGTTATGAAGTCTCGAGTTCAATTCTGGCTGCTCAACATATTTATAATTCCATCTGGCCACTTAAGAGTGTAGTACAAAGTATATAAAACCATACCTAGTATATATAGCATTAGGATTACAATTTAATAGTGTAGTAAAGATGCACTAATGAGTGTTGAATTGCTAGAATTAGGATTACTAGGCTAGGAGTATAGTAAAAAGTGTAGGATTAGGATTAGAGCAAATGCTGATTTGAAACTTTTAGTATGCTTTTTATTATACTAATGGTGGTAATACAGATCTAGATCTGTCAAGAGGGGTATTTTGCTGATGACTATGGATACTATGACAGACTATGGATACACTGGGACAAACTATGAATATACTAGGACAGACTATGAACACTATGACAGCACTGTCATAGTACTGTCCACATAGGACCTCGCTATGAGCACTATGGCACTATGAGTCTCTGTCCAGTACTGTCCAGCACTGTCCAGCATGCCCTGACTTTGCTGATCTGAGGGTGGCAGAGTCGGGGACATAGATGCAACCATCGAGGCGGAGGAAACCATCAGTGTCGACGGACCAATGCAAGTCAGAGGGTTCGGGGTTGGACAGGTGGATAGCAGCAAGGGGATCGGAGGGGAGAGTGGAGAGGATGTCGTCATTGTGAAGGTTCTTGACATCAAAGAGGGTGCTTGCTCGGAGTACTGGAGCAGCAAGGTAGGTTGCTCGGAGGGATGCAGTGAGCTGTTCCTGGGTAAAAACTGGACAGAAATTGTGGGGATTGACGTGAGCGTAGTCCTTATCCCCCTCTTTGGGATAAACGTCCCAGCATCTAGTAAGGGCATCAGGCTTTGCGCCAAGTCGCCCCAGGCAGAAATGAACAATCATGTTGAATTGGGAAAGGAACTCTGACCAGCGGGCTTGCTGCTGAGTCAGGAGCTTGGTAGTTGCAAAGTACTCGAGGTTCTTGTGGTCTGTGACAACATCAACCGGAGATCTGGAGCCTTCAAGGTAATGTCACCAAGTCCGAAAGGACTTATGGATGGCGAGGAGCTCCTTATCATGGGTGT
This sequence comes from Boletus sp. MG55, assembly GCA_003313885.1. Classification (NCBI taxonomy): domain Eukaryota; kingdom Fungi; phylum Basidiomycota; class Agaricomycetes; order Boletales; family Boletaceae; genus Boletus; species Boletus sp. MG55. Next base: position 53,059 of record QGOI01003784.1, read on the forward strand.
TGTAGTTGAGTTCCAGAGTGGATAAAGTCTGGGAGTAGTATGCAATGGGCCGGATCTCATCATCTGGGCAGCAGATGGAGAAGATCCCGGCGATAGCATAGTTGGAGGCATCGGTTTCTACTATCAGTGAAGTGTCCAGAATCCAATGGGTAAGGATGGGAGTGGAGGTGAAGGCTTCCTTGAGCTTGTGGAAGGCAGAACGGCAGGTGTTGGTGAAGGTCCATGGAGTGCCTTTGTGGGTGAGGTGGGTCAAAGGAGTGACAATATCGGAGTAGTTATCTATGAAACAGTGGTAGAAGTTGGTGAAACTAAGGAAGGATTGGATGGCCTTGACTTTACAAGGCTTGGGCTAGTCTTGGATAGTCTGCACCTTCTCTGGGGACATGGTAAGTCCAGAGGGCGAGAGCTGGTATCCAAGATACTCGGTGGAGTCAGTGTGGTTGAATTCACACTTCTCGGGTTTTGTGTAGAGTCCATGTTTGCGGAGTCTCCGGAGGACTTCTTGGACATGCTCCTTGTGGGAGGCCTTGTCTTCGGAGAAAATCAGAATGTCATCCAAGTAGACTATTACAAAAACATCAAGGAGATCTGCAAAGATTGTATTGACAAACTGCTGAAAAGCTGCAGGGGCATTGGTAAGACCGAATGGCATGACTAGCCACTCATACGAGCCATAGCACATCTGGAAGAACATCTTCCATTCATCGCCCTCAGCAATCTGGACAAGATGGTAGGCATGCCAGAGGTCGATTTTGGTGTAGATCTTGGCACGGCTCAGAGAGTCTAGGAGGTTGGAGATACGGGAAGTGGGTAGCGGTCTTTCTTCGTGATCTTATTGAGTCCTCAGAAGTCGACGCAAAGACAGAGGGCACCATCCTTCTTGCAGATGAAGAGGACCGGAGTGGCATGAGCAGAGGAAGAGGGATGGATGAACCCCATAGCGAGGTGCTCATTGAGGAAGGCACAAAGTGACCCAAGTTTGGAAGGGGAAAGGGAATAGGTGGTGCTCAATGGAGGAGAGGCTCCATCTTCCAGGTTGATCTTCAGATTGTGTTTGCAGTGCAGAGCAAGGGTATCGGCCTTGCTCTTGCTAAACACATCCGCAAAATCATGGTACCCCGGAGGAATTCCAGAGAGATTGGAAGATGCGGGAGCAGTGGAAGCAGAGCAGAGATCGCTCTCCTTGGGATGGATCTGCAGGCTAAATTCAACAGAGCCTTCAAGGCAACAAGCCAGTGTGAATGCAGGGGTACTGATTATCACAATAGGTGGAGCCTTGCAGTTGGAGAAATGCAGTGCCAGTGGATTGGGGGTAGGGTCAGCTGGAGGAGGTGATTCCAGAGGCTGCGGAGATGAGCTCAGGGGCACTGGCAAGTCCTGTCCTGATGCACAGAACGAGATACTGCTTGAAATCCAGTCAATCAATGGATTGTGGTGGGTGAGCCAGTTGTGTCCTAGAACAAGGGAACAAGAACCATCTAGTGGAGTGACATAGAAGGACGTTGGAGTGATGTCACCAGTTTGAAAGTGGACAGAAAGTTTGATAGCTTGAGTTATGGTGGAATTCGTTGTTCCATCAAAGAGTCGGAGCTGGAGTGGGGACATGGAGTATGTAGAAAGTCCATGTTTATTGACAAATGATGTATCTATAAAACAATCAGAGGATCTGGAGTCTACAAGTGCAGGAAAAGATGGAATATCGTAACTGATGAGAGTGACAGAAGGCATGAGGGATTTGGGATTGAAAAGAGTGGACATGTTGAGATGGATCTCCTTAGGTGCACAGTTGGGGTCAACACAACCTTCTTCCTGTGTGGAGTCTCGGAGGTTGCGGACTATTTTTTTGTCTTCATGGAGACCTCCGGTTTGGCTTCCGGAGTTGTGTTCACAGCATGGCCTTTAGATGCATGGGAGGAGGACTTAGGACAGTCCTTGGCCATGTGTCCTGCAAGTCCACAGAACATACAGAGCTTCTTGTCGAAGCGGCGTTTGCGTTCGGCAGCAGTGAGCTTGCCATCTTTGCCTAACTGAGAGGAGATGTCTGGTTTTGGAGGAGTGGAGGTGGTGGCCCCTTTGCCTTTAGACTCCCTGGAGTCTTTGGAACCACTGGAGGAATGAGGGAAAGTGGATGACGGAGTGGATGACTTGTTGGAGGAAGGTTTAGTGGAGGTCGACTGATTGGAGGGCTTCAATTGGCGGTTGATCTTGGACTTGCGCTCCCAATAGCACGCGTTGATCGCCTGTGCAAGGGTTCAGAGCTCAGAGAGGGTTGGAGGCTTTCCGATGCAGGAGATCTCATCTTTGATCCAGTCGGAAAGACTGTTGTAGAAGTGGTGCCAGAGGGCACCTTCTTTGTAGCCTCAGACTTGCGAAGCAATCCTATTGAACTTGACCACATACTTGTTGATGTGCTGTCTGTCTTTCATGGACAGGTGATCAAGCTGATGTTCTGCATCTCTGATGGGGTCATGCAGACTGAAGTTGGTCTGGAGGTCGAGGACAAATTCCTTGTAGTCATCCATCCAAAGAGGACGGAGAGCAGGATCTTCCATCTGGAGGAGGTCCGGTTCAAACCATTCCAGAGCCATACCCTTTAAGTATGACTGCGCAAAGGTGACTTTAGCGCAGTCTGTACTGAATGCCTTTGGGCAGTCTTGGAAGTTCAATTCACACTGTACCAAGAAAACCTGGAGCTTGCAGGGGTCTGTCCCGTCAAACTAATCCAGTTCTCGGACCTTGGTGCATGGAGTGGATTCGGAGGGACAACAACGAGAGGAACAAGCGAGGCCTTGGATGGTATTTGCGAGTTGGGCAAGGGTGTCTTGTGGGATGTGCTCATTGTCAGAGGAGTCGGAGTGATGGTCATTGTCGTCTCTGGGAAAGTTGGGATCATCGTCTGACGGGTCATCTCCAGGGAAGTCTGGATCATCCGGAGGGCCACTGTCACTCGGAGAAGTGTGGGGATCAGATGCTCTTTGGCTCAAATGCTGAGTCGACAGAGGAGAGGAGTCTTTCATGTCATCATTGAGTTCTAGTTCAATGATGTGTGCTCCCGGAGTTGGGGACAATGGGGGCATGCATGCTTGGGACTCGGAGACAGAGATGGGTGTTTGGCGAGCAGAAAAACTGCGGAATTGCATCAGCAAACTAGCCATCCTCTGGCCAGAGCTGGCCAGAGCTAGCCAGACATCCAATAGTTCCAGAAAGGTACCCCCCTAGCCAGGACTGGCCAAAGAATTTCCCAGAAGTCCCAGACTCCCAGACTACCAGCTGGAGTCTGGACCTGGGTCCTGGCTCAGTATTGGCAATAGTTTGACCTGGGCTGCAGGTCTGGAAAAGCTGGTATACTGGAGAAGCAAGCACACCAAACACAGTTCAGATTGTATTGAAACCCATACATGACATTACGTAAACAAGATCAATCTAATCAAGATGCGCGACAAAATTTCACTGCCCAGTCGGCATGCTGCCCATGCCAACTGCTGGGTTCCTTGCACTGTGGGCCAGTTAGACACAATAATGCTATGGTAAAAATGCACTCACCACCCTTGTACAGCTATACTCTTCAGGATTGACCTCAGGTTTCGGAGGCGGTGAGGGACTTGCTTGATGTTGCCGATCATGTCCAGAAACTGCTCAATGACTTTCAAATACCCTTCATGATGAAACTTGGCAGCAATGAATGAACCACTCGAATACTCATCCACAGCGGCAGTGAGCTAGAGAATAGGTCAGTAGTAAGTTCAGACAGAAAAGGAAATACTCGCCGCCATCACGGCAAAGGCCAACACCCCAGCGGGAAGATATTTGCTGAATATATCCAGAAACGAGGCTGCAGGTGATGACTTGCCAACATAGTAACCTGTCACACACAGGTCCCTCAACGTCACACTCGAGAAGTTGTTGAACTTTCCCTAGAAGAATTCAAGTGTTTGTGTTTGCGTTGCAACTAAGATAACTCACCTCGGTGTCAGCATCACTGTGAATGTACTTTGTTTCCTCCATGATCTCATTATATTGTTCCAGTATGTGATCTGCTAACTGTTGTGGATCGTCGAAATCATGAAGTTCCCAATCCCAATGCTTGCTGACAACCTGTCAAGCTACTTTTTTGAAGTCTGATCGAAAGGTGCCCAGATCTTCAAAGAGCTGAATAAAGTATGGACGTTAGCAGGAAGATGTACAAATAATTCAGATGTACAAGATCATTCATATGGTACTGGTGGTTCCTCAGAATTGATTCGTCCAGCTGCACACCATCCTCCTGGAATTTGGCAATGGCCTGGGTAATGAATTCGATGGCGCTTTTGCTGACATACACCTGCCATTCGGGGAACACATTGTTGATGATGGCATCAAGACGAGAGAGAGATTTGGCCTGAACGAGGACTGCTCTCCATACCGTGTCGTAGAACTTGAGGATGGTGGGGTCATTACGCGGGCCACTGCAAGACTTGGCTGAGAGTGTGTTGTGGATGTCAACATCATCAGGGTCTTGAATGGCAGATGAAAGTCCTGCGCCGCAGTCGCTCTGGGTTTTGTTTGCTGGGGATGCAAGATGGGTAGGGTCAGGAGCATGCGGCACACCATTGCGGAGATGATGATCCAGGAGGACATCGTGGGAAGCCTCACCGCCTGAGTTGTCGCAAGGCTCAGATACCTGGCGAGAATGGGCAGCAGTGACGCTTCCACCATGGCCACGGGATGCGATCATTGAGGGTTTCTTGGCCACTTTCCGCTGCATGGTGGTTGAAGGACTGGCGGGGCGTTTGGACAAATTCAGCTTTGATGCAGATTGTCATGCTGGGGCTTGATCGGATGCTACAGATGATTTCAAAATCTGACTAAAGATGGGAAAGAAGTTGCCTTTCACTTTTGGATGATTAGAGGTACCGTGGAGAGATTGAGATTGAAGTTCACCGCTCTGGCCACGTTGTTTAGCTGTCAGCCCCAAGGCCGAAGCGCTGGAATGTGCAGTCTTAGGAAGTGCCAAGCCGCGGGAATGATCGTCCTTGTCGGGGCCTTGAGCTTGGACATCAGTCTTGTTGCGGCCCGGGTTGCCTGCCAGGACAATTTACTTTTGAGAGTGTAATGGTATTGGAGACTTACCAGGAAGATCACCAGAACACGCCGTCTGGGAAAGTAACAAGGCATGAGGATGATCATTACGCACTCACACACCTGTCGAAACCATCAGACAGGGAAAAGAAAGGAGCTCGGGCCCTACCAGATGCAGCACTTGAGCCTCCGGTCTTAAGATTTGACGACGACCCAAGGGATTGTTCATCCTTGCTACTGTACCATTTACCTGCTGGAACAATTGGTTGGGGGAACGTGAAAGTATTACGGAGTCTCACCCGGAGCGCGTGAGCATGCAGCCTTAGGAAACAATGGGCTGTGGGGGCCGTCATCACCTTCTGAAGATTGAGATTGACCCGAAGGTGTGCTTAGGCGTGCGGTGTTACGCTTCTACTCGAAGCGAACAAATAACGCTGGACCGGCAGGTCAAGTTGCGTGTTCCTGGATCCTAAAGAGGTATCCCCGAATGGCTACGGCAGCGACGACTCTTGAGTCGCTGAGGCTTCCAATCACCGTCTATGGGCAAAGGCGCGTGATGAATCTAAGTCGACCCGGAAAGGGAAGACTTCTCAGAAGGGCTGAGATCCAAGGAGATGTGGAGGTCGAACGAAGGAGCTCAACTGGGCTTCTTGACACTATGCGGTAGATTGCGTAGATCAAGGTGAAGTACATGGGAGAAAGAAG